>VXBT01004356.1:200773-238084 GCA_013400235.1 Oriolus oriolus | reverse complement strand
TTTTTTTTTTTTTTTTTTTTTTTTAATATATTTATGTGTGTGTGTTTATGTCTCATCTGCAAAGCGCACACAGTCACTTGCACTGGGGTTCTGACGGAGCCTGCCCGCTATTGATGAGCGTCTGCCTTCCATTACTGAGGTTGATAAAACACAAATTTGTCAAATGCTCCTCTCAAACTGGGAAAGAAACAGAAAGAGACGATAAAGAGATACACTAAGTGAATTTCAAGAGCCCCGTAGTTTATAAAACAATCTGTTTCTCATTCACAGGCTGTGTTTGTTTATTGTCAATTTCTAATGTCAGTTCCACTTGGTTAGGTTGTGTATGTTTGGTACGCTTTGAATTTAGTGAGTGATCAGCTTCTGCAGTGTTTTCCTGCTGCCATCTAATCAGTACCTTATTCTTTGGGAATCAATTTTCTCATTGCATTTTGTATTAAAGAGATTATATCGCAGACACAAACCAGTTGCAAGCAGAATGATGCAGAGCATCCTTTTTGGTGTAAGATAAATGTCACCAGACTCGTGAAACATTTAAAGCTTACAATGGATTATCACAGATGTCTTACTTCAGTAATGAATGCTGGAGTCTTAAGAAATAAAAGGTGCCATGTTTGTCTTTATTTTCCTGGTTCTGCTGCTATGCAGCCATACTGCTGTTAAAGGGACCTCTGTTACTTTTGATGTTTATGTAAGAAGTCATTTACTCATATTCAGATTCTAATGTGTTTCTTTTTACTATGACAATTTGAAAAGTCAGTCAACTGGGTATTATGCAACACAACTTTGGGCTAATTCTTGTCATGGTTCTGATAACATCAGTAATGAATGATAATGTATGCTGTGGTTTATACAAGAATTTTCCAAGAGCAAAAGTAATGTCTTCTAAAACAATGCAGAATTGCTTGGTGGGATGTTAATTAGGGAACTACATATAACAGACCTCACTGTCTTCTCTGGCTGCTGCATCCAGTTTTTTATAATACAGGAAGCTAGAAACTAAAGAGATAAGTGTGTTTTAATAAGTATGTCTTCTGGGCTTCCATAGCTGTAACTTTCTCCTTTGCTTTTTCTTCACTCTCTGTACTTGTGGTGTTATTTCCTGCTCTTTTAGACCTTGATCCTATAGTAAACTGTATGGTTAGGAACTGTTTGGGGTCTTATATCCAGATTCTTAGGAAATTAGTTCCCTGTGTGACTCAGTGGAATCATAGTCTACCATGGACTGCAGGTGGTTCATTAGGGCCTAACCCCAAATTCTGTCAGTCGACATCACCAGTACGGATGCAGCTGTGTGCCCCCAAACCACCGAGCTGTTTGGAGTCACAACTCCAGCTCAGATCCTGGGGCAGGTTTTGCAGTGCAGGTGGCAGAGCCTGACTCTGCAGAGCTGCTCTGGAGCCCCAGCACCCATCAGGCACTGGCACGCAGCCCGAGCAGGGAGAGGGCAGGAGGGCAGGGAGATGTGCCCAGCACGCTGGGAGCCCGGAGGTGTCCGTGTGAACGCACAGGGCTATGCCACAGGAGCTGCTGTTTGTGTGTGCATGTGCCCACTCACGTTTGGGTCGATGTTTGGGCGTTGAAAACGCGTGAGAATAGTTCAAAATTGCTACAACTGATTCATCACAGGCACTTGAAAATACAGCTTTTTTGTGTGCAGAAATGAATCACTCCTGTTAAAAATACTCCGCTTAGCAGCAGAATAATGGCTTGGGTACATATATATCTGTACCCACTGCTTAATAGTTTTGGAGCTATTTCCCTTTTTTTTTGAGGAGGAGTAGGAGAAGGAAGTTCCTTTTAAGATGAATGTGCTTTAGATGCCTAAGTCCAGCAACCTTAGGATTCTGAGAGAAGAAACAAATTTTCTTCTAACGTGAATAGGAGCATTGCAGTTCTCAGGTTCTTCATTCTTCCTTTCTTTTGTGGCTTGTCCTTGGCTTGTTTACATGACTCCTTGCTGGGGATAAAGGTAAGCTTTTAATTTCCAGGTCGGTGTAGCTAGAGCTAGGATGGTAACACAATCTGCATCAACTTTTTTAAAGCTTTGGTAAAAGTCATCTAGTTATTCCGAGAAGAAGGCAGGGGAAGGGATTTTTCCACTATTTTTTAATTTGCCTGCTAAAAGCAAGTATTAGCAGCTCCATTACACATCCAAACAAACAGAGCCAGTTGCTGTAGGTTGGCTGCAAAGGTTTTGTCAGTGCTTATTCTGAAAGGTGCAGGGTTCTTTCCTCCTCTGCTCCCACATCTGCCTGCCGCAATCCTGACATTTAACCCAGCCTTTCCCGGGGAAGGGGTGAGGCACGGAGATGTGTGGTAGCAAACTGCCTTGTGGGTGCTGTAGCTGGGTTGTGGCCAGTCTGGCCGAGTGGGGGACACACAGGAAAAACTGTTTGAAAGGTGATTAGAAGCAAAATAGCTCCATAATGCTGTCTTGCACCAGCCAGTCTCTTCAGCCTCCTTCGTCTGAGCTCTGACGAAGACTCTGCTTAAGCAAAGGGTTGAAGTCCTGAATGACAGAAGTTCTGGGAATAGTTCTGTGCACCTTTCAGCTTGCTGTTAATTGATGTTCTCATTGTAGCACATATTGTTAACTGTGTTCCACAAGTGAGTTTACAGAAGGTCGGGAGCTGAGCCTTCAGCAGAAGAGCCTCCCAGCACACACCCTGCCTTGACAGAAGAGGTGTTTGTACATTACAGTCTAACTGGCAGCTAATAAGCTTTTCAAGGTAGAAAATGCATTTTTCAAACCACAGCCGATTTCACTTAGCTTTTGTTCTGAAAGAGCAGGTTAAGCAGCTACAACAGAATGTAACTGAGGTTAGTCTGGGTTTAAAAATAAATTGATAAAAATAGCTATGTCATTTACCTAGAGGCTGGATTCTATATGTATAAAAATTTCAAGTGCCAGACAAACAGGAAATGATATTTATTCTGCACTAATTGCACAAAATGCAAAGCTAGAAACATTCTTAATGAAAAATCAGAATGTCAGATTTAAAAGGTATCTAAGAACTTTATTGATAAAAGTGAGAAAAAATTAATTTTTTATTTTTGAAAAGGACAAGCTGCTTGACGTGTTCCATGCCAGTACTGACACTTGGCCTGGAGCTGCGTGTGGTGAATTTCAGAAGCTGTTGCAGATGAGTCTCCCACACCCATGTAAATTTTTTTACCTCATTGAAAACAGCAAAATCTTCATTTGCACATATGTCCACAAGATACAGCAACTGAGAATAGGTTTTCTCTGCTCTGTAGGGTTCTCCTACTTTTTTACTGCTTCATCTGTCTTAAAACACTTATTTGCAAATCCCTCTCAGTTATTTATTACTATTTACATATATCTATATGTTCTGCACTGGTTTTGTATAAACTGGATTAGAGATGCTTAATATCTGAATCCTTACTAAGTTCTTTTATCTCTGAATGTTTAAGCATATTGTAAAGCATTTAATCATGAATTTGTATCAAATGTCCATGTGGAAAAGCCAGTTCTACAGGCCACAGGCTAGCAGTAGGTTAGGAGTTGTTTCCCAGTTATTTGGCGAGTTTGCATGAAGTGCATGTGATTCTAGTAGTGCTTGGAAGGAGGGGGAGGAAGTGTGAGAGTTGTGTCCATTGATGAGAGTTTGGAAACGGTTCAGAATTCAGGTGTCTTCATCGCTAAGCGGAAGGTGGGGGAATTTCTGCATCTTATGTTTACTATTCATAGCCAGAAACTTAAGGATGAGTGTTGTTTTACCAGAGGAGTCCTTTAAGCTCGGTACAGACTTTAATTCAGGTTTCAATAGATGTTTTAATTTATGAAATTTTAGATGTTTATGAATTTTTTTTTTTTTAATACCACTGTGGGCTGATTCTGTTTCTTCCTCATCATTTACCAACTTGAAATGCCTCTGCACCCCTAGTAGTACACACAGAAGCTTGAGGACTTGTGTTTTATTACACTTATGCCAAATTTGTAAAGAGTTGCAGGTTATAGAAAGAGAATAATTTATTTTTTTAATGCAGAGAAAAATATTTATATAAAGAAAAACCAAGATGAGAATGTGAAGGAATAATTGTTTCCCTGTCTGGTAGTTCCAGAAGCAAACTGGAAAACATGAGCAGCTGAAAAAGACAGATGCATGTGCTGCTTTCATATTATCTGAAAACTGAGCATATAGCATAAACTCTTACAGTAGGACACAATGTCCTACTTCTGTGTGGTGCTCCTGCATTCAATTAAAGCTTTGTCATTGTTCATTTCAGTGGTCCCAGATCCTGACAGATAGAGCAGACACTGGCAAACTAGAGCTTATTAGTTGCTTATGGATCCTGCAAGTCATCCTTGCATTCTGGCGGTTTTGCAACTCCATTTAATTTTCTCCTTGAAGTTATCAGTGACATTAGAAATGGAGGTTGGCAGATACTCCATGTGGGTGGTTCTTACTGCACTTGTTTTGTTCAGTCACTGCTCATAATTCTGTTTATTTAAGAGCTCTGTGCTGCTCTCATCCATTTCAGTATCTCAGTGCCTTGTTTTCCATCTTTCCTGTCTGTATGGCTTACCAGTTTTCCACTCCTTTATCAGGCTGTGCAGATTGTCAGTCTGCTACCACCAATATTGTGGCCACTGTTTCTCGGGCAGGAGAGACCTGTGGTGGCTTGAATGACCTCATGAAGATGTCAGCTGAATCCTTAAGAAGGAACTACTGATGTTAAATATTATGACACTTCCCTGTTTTTTGTCAGTGTGGGATGTTTCTGCTGCATTACCAGCTTAAGGAGTGACAGGACAAAAGAAAAGAGGATTTAACAGAAAAGTGTTCTCTTCTAGTATAAACATGTTAATATAATGAAGCCATCAGAAAAGCTGCATGAAAGTAATCAAATGAAAAACTTGTATTTAGGCATATAACATGAAATATGAAAATATCTTTCAGTACATAGAAGTATATGGACCTTTTTCAAAGGTGTGTTCTAACGAATTTACTTCATAAAATAATTTTAAGATCTAAGGTAAATGTACTTTATTATACTTTCAAGAAATAAGACGTGTTCTCAGAATAACTATCTGCACTCAGAAAATGACCCCAGAACCAAGAGACAGCAGCAGAAGCTAGAGCTGGAGGCTGGCATCCTGCTGCTGGGAATGAGTTCTGCCTGAGCCCCGAACCGAGGGATCCCCTCGGCTGGCACAGGACACTCAGGCCTGCTGAGTCACTTGTTGGTGCAGCAGCAAACACAGGCAAAGAGTGGGATGGGTACAAGTGACAGGAATAAGATTTCACAAAGGAAAGAGATCTCTGTATCTTGATGACTCCTTCAGGAAAAAAAATGTTCTACTGTAAATCACGCTTTCAATTCACAACCACCTTTCTACTTCGCTTTGTAAAAATATGCTAAATAGTATAATTAGCTGGAAATGTAATGCTTTGTTGCTGGAATAAGTGCAGGTAGGGGACAGGAGAGATGAAAAACTAAAATGTTTAAAGAGAAAGACAGTAAATTCTTTTGCTTCACGGAATGAACAGACATAGCCAAATATAAAATATTTTCTGTTTCATGCATTATGAGCTGTACACATACACACAAATGGGCATGGTTAAGAACAGTGAGCATAAGGAAACTGAAGTTGAGAAGTCTTTTCCTTTTATAATTTCTGAGACACACATTCATGTCTGTTGCTAATAAAATTGCAACTAGTGATAAGTTATGTATAATGTAGTTTGAAATTTGCAAGTCAAGTTATCAATACCAACAGTGAAGAGGGGATTTGAATGGTTTAAGTCCTCGTTTTAAGTGGATCAGCACCTCTTTTTACGTAGATAATATAAATCATGTCTTTTAGTAGGTTTGTATTAGTAGTTATGAGGAAGACTGTTGAAAAGAAGATGTGTCAATTCTTTTCTGTTTTAATTGCTCACCCTTTGAAGTTTAAGTAGGAGAATCAATTTCTTGTGAATATTAGAATTCTGTATAAATTATTGGAACAAGAGGATATGCTTTTACTTTCCTGTCTATTTCTGGGCATTCACATCCTGGTCTCAGTCTTCTTCCTTCCTACTTAGGAGCCTTTACTGTTTTGTCCAGCATTCAACATCACTGGTGCAGTTTCTTTTGTAAAAAATCCCACTATAAAAATAGGAAAGCAACTAAACAAAAGGACTTTCTGTTCAATGCCAGAATTTATTGCAGAATCTCATCTTTCATTCTTGTACATTCTGGAAATAATCCTATTCAATTTTAATAATAACTTACTCCCTTCCAGACTGGATCTAATAATCACATAGCCTAGTCATCAAGGAGCTGGGATATTCTGTTACACAGATAATCTCCTTCCAACAACCTTTTAGCAATCCTGCTTACATTGTGAATCACTCCAGTATCAGTTCCTCAGAGCTTCCCAGAACAGCAGTGTGGGTTTGATGTCTCAGACAGCACTGTGTCGCTCTATTTTCATGAGATGACCTTGGAAATCTTTTGGACAATCTGTCTTATCTGCAGTTTTCATTTTTGTGTGTGCAGTTGTATGGTGTGTTAATTTCTGGGGACTGACTTTCTGCTGTGCTGCTTGTGTTGCCGTTCCTTTCTGTTTCGTGCAGTGACGTACTTTCACTAAATTAAGCCCTTTTTTTCAGCCTTTCTCACTTGTTGCTCCTTCCCAGGAGGATGAGAAGTAGACACAGGAGGTCATGAGACCTAAACTGTCCATTCTAGTTCCAGTGGTGATCTTGCACCATTATCTCAGTGCGACCACCAAGGGGCACTGGTCATGTCAATCAGTACAAATACAACTCTCACACACTCACAGTACAAGTAGCCTTTACACTGACTGATCTCAAAGGAGAGGGCAAGGACTGAGGCAGTATTTTGGAAATTACTGTGAAAAATCCCGTGAACGAGTTAAAATGATAAGTAATTTTGTACCATCTGAAATTCACTGTGGAGGACTTGCACTCTCTGTTAACTCAGCTGTTACAGAATTTCTGCCTGCTGTACTGGAATCAATGGAAAACTTGCTTTAAGGAAAGAGGCTTCCAGCTCTAACTGGTTCCTGTGAAAGGCTTAGTGGTAGATTGATCCTAGGGAGAGATTTCTGCACCTGAATGTGGGAGCTCAGTGGGACAGATAATCTGGAGTGATTAAACTTTTTAGAACAGGTGAAAGGTTGGCAGACAGGTATATATTTATCCTGCCAATAAAAAGTGCTGCAAGCTATCATTGTTCTATAGCTAGTTCGTAAACAAATTCTTTAGAATATAGTGTGTTTTGCACAACAGTATATCCAGGAGAAATCTTTGGTTTACAGTCTTAAACTCAGAAAACCCCAGTAATTGCATTCTTATAGAAAAGAATAACAATCTTTTTAAAAAATAATAATAATGAAAAAGGCAAGCAGGGAGGCACAACACACACTTATTTAAGAAACATGCATGCAAATGCATTAAGAGATGCTCCTGGCTTGGCTGCCTTCTTCTAAGAGGCAACAAGAATTGGAGGGGAGAAAAAAAAATCAACTAAAATCAAAAACAAAGACAAAGTACACGCTGAGCTCCAGTTCTAGATTGAAGTTGGGTGTTTGGTTGTTTTTTTTACTGTTTCTGTTTGCCGTGATTGTTTCTACTTGTTGCTCATTGAATGGGTGAGGGACAAACCCGCTACATTGTAACTTCTTGTTTAACTGCGACATTCACATCTTCCAGAAACATCGGTCGTGTAACAAGCATTCAGTTACTTTCTAAAATAAGCATTTAATTTTATTTCTTTTAAACATTTATTTCAGGCATACGGCTCTGGTTGTGACATTGTTATTCTGGCAAATGACTTTGAATGTGTGCAAATTATTCCCGGTGCTAAACATGGAAACATCCAGGTCAGTTGTGTGGAGTGCTCCCAGCGACAAGGCAGGGTAAGGATTTTAATAAATCTGTATAGAATTTTTAAAATTTGAATACTCTAAAATAATTAAACGGCAACATAATACTTGATGGAATGAGAGAGTTAATTTCACAACAAAGATCATAGTTTACTCATCTGGGACTTTCTGAGTAACACCTCTTGTGTTAGTCTTATGTTACTCTGAGAATCCTTTCAATGTATTAGTATTTCGGGGAGGGGAGAGGGTAGAGGAAGCAGGAGACATCCTGTAACAATGGTTTTATTCCTTTCCGGGACCTGCAATAAGAGGTGTCACAGAATGTGGACAGATGCATCGGGGCCGGAATGGTTCCAGCCTCAGAGATGGGCCCTACAAGATCCCCACAAAGCCCTGGGTGGTTCTGCATTCAGGACTCTGAACTCACAATCTGTTCTTTACTTTGGGACTGGCTGTGCTGTCGCACCCTTCTCTCCTCCTCCCCCTAAGGAAGATATAAGATTTCATAATCAATGTTGTGAAACTTGGGGAAACCAGATCCTGAATGGGAAGGACTTAAACAGTTTTGCTTTTAAAAATCTTTTAAAGAAGAAAGAGGAATTTTAAAGATAATCAAAAGTACTTATAAGCATACGAGTATTAGGAACAGGCCCAGATAAATACCTAATAAAGACTATTTTGTGTTTAGAGGTTTCTGTGAAACAAGTGGGTGAAAGAAACGGAAGGGTTCAATGGCATATGTACTTCAATTTTTCCATTTACCATTTATCTCTTCTCAAAATGTATTTGAATGTTAAAAAGAAAGTTGCATTTCTTTCTGCTTCTTGTAACTATTACTCAGTGATTTAGTGATGCAAAATGGAATCTAGAGACACAGACACTAATAATTAATGCATTAGTTAGCTGTGAAGTACACAGAACATGAGCAGAAGCAGTGAAGGCATCAGCTTTCCCTTATGCATTAAGAGTAGTTGCCCTAGAAGAATATCCGACATGTGACAGTGTTTGTGCCGCTGAGTGAGATGTCTGCCCTGCTTAGAGTTAAAATCTGAGAGGTAGGCTTCCTCAGGAGCATGTTTTTCTCAACTGACTTAAGAAAATATTCCCATAACACAGTTAATTACGTTTGTATTCATTTCACTTTTCAAAAACACTGGCACATAGAAGAGGTACTGGATATTCTTTAGCTGGTTTGGAATACTAAGGAGCACTTACTCCACTTACCTCCTAACCTTACATTTTGAGTCTTCGACTTTTTTTTTTCTTTCCCCAGATTGCAGCGTCATACGGAAACGCCGTTTGCATTTTTGAACCTCTTGGTATAAATTCTCATAAAAGAAATTGTGTAAGTATGTATTTCATAATTGTAGTTCCGTTTAGGCTCTTAGAAGAGGCAAAAGTCTGCCTGCCAGTTATTCTTATTATATAATGTCAGCACACAAAAGACTGATGGATAAACAGTTTCCACCATTCATAGTAAAACTGGATGGGCAGACTCTTCCACTGCATGAACTGAACTGTGGACTGCACTTCTCCTAAGTTCCCAACATCTTGTTCTTGAGTCTCACACTAGCATGACGTGGGGACAGGTTGGTATTTCTTCTTTGTAGAGGTTGTTGGAGAGGCAGTACAGAAACACAACACGGACTTTAGTGCACCCAGACGCGTTTTAACAGCGCAGCCATGGCCGAGCACTCGAGCATTAAGGATGTTCTCAAGCAGGTTTCACAATCTTTGTGGCATCTATACTGCCATCCCTTATGTTCCTGTAATCTAAGATCACAGTAGTACAAAATAACCTACAGATATATTTGAATGTGGGACAGGGCCAGATCTGGTTTGCAGGGCACCCTGGGAGGCATTTACATTTTACAAAACAATTTAAAAGCATATTAAAAATAGATTTAGGAATCTACCACTGGATACTTTTGCAACAGGCTTAATAGCAATTTCATATAGAAAGACATAGCAATACCTTTATGTTTGGCTGTTGATGTGAGAATTAATCCTTTACTGTTTTTATACTACAGCAGCTGAAGTGTCAGTGGCTAAAAACTGGGCAATTCTTCCTCAGTTCTATGACTTACAACCTGGCCTGGGATCCTCAAGGTAATGCATCGTTTGTGAAGTATTTGCTCAACATTTGTAGTTAGAAAAATATTTTTATTGTAATAAAGTGACAGCTTGAATATGGAAATTTAAAATTACCTCTTCTCAGGCAGTGTTGCATGAAATGTGAGGCTACAGTTAACATTTGTTAAGATGCTGTGCCAAGTGTTTGAGTCTCTTATGTAAGATCTTAGTTGGGGAATAGCAGTGTTAAGTTGTTAACTGACCTAAATTATCACTAATAATCATTTAAATAGAACTTCAGCACAATTAAAGTCAGCAATGTACCTAGACATGGATCTTTATAAGATGACCCTGTCATATTCAAAATGGACTAAAGTTTAGCTTTCAACCTGTTCTGAATAATTCACAACAAAATATGATGAGAGGCTTAATCTTTCAACATGCCCTCATCACCCTGGTTCCAGAGCTTTGTTATCACTCCCTTCCAGGTAACAGGTTACTGACAGCAACGGACTTCTTGCAATTGTGGGCCCCTCCTTCTGATGACATTCTAGAGGAAGATGAAGATGAGGATGCCAACAGTCAGATCAAGGATGATAAAGTTCTCCCGGTTCTAAATGACTGGAAATGTGTCTGGCAGTGCAAGTGAGATAATTTTGGTTTTAAGAGAAATTGCAATGCTACCTTACCTGTATTTTAAAATGTGCTTTTAAATACCATAAAATTCAAACAATGTAAGTTATTCCAAATAAAAAATCCCCACTCCTGTTGGATCTAACCTTGGCTTGCTGTACTTGAACCAATTTTTAATTTTTTTTCATAAAAGTGTGAAAATACTACTTTGTTTCATTGTAGCAAATATTTTTATGCTTCTGCTATTCATAAAGTATTCTTAAAGCAACAACTATTTTTACCTAATTTAATATTTAATTTCAATAACGAACAGTAACACTGAATCAATTGAATACCTATGGAATAATATTTTAGAATAAATAGGCCTTACTTAACTTGCTCTTGTACTCTGTAGGACTGCAACATCAGTGCATTTGATGTCATGGTCTCCTGATGGTGAATATTTCGCAACAGCTGGGAAGGTAAGGACTAAAAAGAATAATGGAGTTTTTGTGGTATTTTTCATTTCTTTGACAAAGGTAACGTGAATAGTCCTGGACCACACACTCCATTGTAGTCTTAGCAAAGGTAAATCATGATCCCGTGTAATGCTGTATTTTTGTGTCATTCCATGAATTTCAGCAGCACAAAATTGAATTTAGCGACATACTCTTACTGGATACTCGAATGACAGTGATACAGACTTGTACGTTTTTATGTATATATATATATATGTATATTTGATTTTTTTTTTTTTTAGATGAAGTATACTGAGATGAATTTTCAGATATACTTAAACAATTTTTTCTACTTTGGCTGAAAGTAATGAGATCATTACGATAGAACACATACACATTTAAACTGGTATAAAATGCACATGTCTGGATAAATTAGAGAAGGTTTCTATTTAATGAATTCTGTGTTCAATTGTCAGTTCTATTTCAGACTGCAGTGCTTTTTGTCAAATCACTATTCAAGCTAAATTTTCAATTAACAATTCTCTTTAGTGTCACCCTCTCATTTGAATGATTCCCTTTGGTTTGCAAGTCTCAATAGGTAAGCATTTTTTGCTTGCACTTACTGTTAATTACACAGTGAGATGAATTTTAGTTCTGGGCCAAGTTTTCATGGACAATACCAGAACAGCAGTTTCCTTATTACTCAGGATTTTCTTTTAGTTACATTTCTTAATTATAGCTACCTAACCCCCTGGTTTTTTATTGCTTTACCTAGGATGACTGCCTCTTGAAGGTTTGGTATCCTATGACTGGTTGGAAGTCGTCTCTTCTACCCCAAGAGAATGAAGAAAAGAAGAAATGCTCAGAGGACATGCAGTTTTCCTTTGTTTATTTGGCGCATCCCCGAGCAGTGACAGGATTTTCCTGGCGGAACATCAGCAAGTACATGCCCAGGTTTGAAAGCTGCCTTTTTAAAAAAGCAAGCAAGCCTTTTATCAAGTGGGTTTTTTAACACTCTGCTTCATGTTTTGTCATCAAGAACGTGAGATTTCTCTTCTTATGCTTTCAGGAAGCAAAGCATACCAACATCTTCCCATAAACCTCTGTCTCACCGAGTTTAGTAACAATAGTCAGGTGAACCTTCAGTTAGGGGGGAGAAGCAGAAATTTAGATAAAACAATAGCTACTAAATACTTGTACACTCCCCTAATTTCTGCTGTGTCTGTACTGCGTTACCAGGCAGTAACTTTGCTGTGTCTGCCCTCAGGGGGCTGGTCTGTAACGTGTTACTCACGTCATGCCTCGATGGCATCTGCCGCCTGTGGGCAGAGACGCTGCTACCCGAAGATACTCTCCTGGGGGAGCAGATCTGTGAAACCACCACTTCCAGCATCGGCAGCACCATCTCGCAGTCTGGAAAGCAAAAGGACACAATACAACATGCACTAGAGGTACAAGTAAATACTTAATTTGTCAAATTTTTATTTCACAGTTCTTTAAAACTTTAAGGGTATAAAGCTCTAAGAATGTATGCTATGTAGTCCCTATATGCATAACAGAACAGTCTGAATTGTTTCATAATTACTTCATAATTTTGTTACTAAACACTGAAAAAGTCAGAGGCTGCAACTCTGCATCCAAGCACCATGTTTTTAAAACTCAATTTAGATTTTCTATAGTTAACTAACATTGATAGGAAGAGACAGTGTTTAATGGGGAATAGTGATGATGGTTTCATTCTGACTGGGTCTGAAAGTCTGTAATTATAAAGACAATGAGCAGAGTAAATAAACTCTTTTAAGTTTTAGTTACTTCTTTTGATAATTTTGTTTCAGTGACAGCCTTACAGTCTTAGCAAGTCTATTAAGTTTGCAGTAAGAGAACCGATGTGTAGAAACTGCTGCTCCTGGTCGACCTTAGCAAGCACTTTTTTCCCCTGAGAAAGTGCATACCAAAGATCATCTGCAGCCACAAATACCTGCGTGAGAATGTTTCAGCACAGGCTGTGTGGGATGTGTGAGAGTGTCCGAGATAAAAGAGCAAGAAACATCTGCTCTGCCATTAATTGCGTGATTGGTTAATCTCCTAATCACTGGCTGCGTAGTTGATCCTAAAACTTGTACTCAGAAGAAACATATAAATCCTCAAGTGTGTTTGATAAAGATGATCCTGCTGGATGACAAAGTGCTGGTCCCTTATCCTCAATCACTACGCTGTCAGTATAAAAGCAAGAAAAGATAAGAAAAGAAAAATCCACCCCACCACTCATTTGCAGACTATTACAGTCAGACAAAGCTTTTACTTCTGAAATATCATGGCCATCAGCAAATAGGGAGCTTGGGACCAATTACACTTCGGGCTGTTAAATCAGTTGAGCTCTCTACATGGTCTCAGAAATTTTCAGTCATACAAAAATAATTAATTATGAAATTAAAGCACAGAAGTTGCTGCTTTTAGATTGTTCTAACCTTGTTCATGAATGTTGTGCAAAATGCTGTGTATTTTTGTGGTGTTATTGAGTAGATATTAAAGGAACTTCTAGGAGACTGTTAAAGGAGCTTTGCTTTTGGGCAGGTCTGATGTACATAAGTGTTACTAATCTGTGTTGAAATCTATATAAAATAATCCTTTTGAAATCAATCTTCATTTCTTTGGTAGAAAGAAGCTATGGGCTTTACATGAGTGTGACTTGTTACCTTACAGTGTTGTTAGTATTTATTAATTTATTTTTTATAACTACAACAGACAATTCATCATTTGAAAAATATGAGAAAAGGACAACGGAGATCATCAGTTCTTGTAACCCACACAGATGTGCTGCCAGATCAGCAGGGTACCCATGAGGTTCAGCGTCACATTTCCCATCAAGCAAATGCACTCGGTCACTTCCACATAGCAGCAAGCATCAACCCTAATACAGGTGAAATACAACCATTTATAGAGTTATAAAAATTGTTATTAGAGAAATACAGCTATTTATTAGGCTGAAATAATGTATTTGCACAACATGAAAAATTAAAGGGGGCTGAGATGCACATTCTTTGCTTTGCCCGACTGAATAGAGGGAACTTGTAAGAAGTCTGTTACTTGGCATAGAGTCTTTTAAGACAAATGAAGCTGAATTTATTCTGAATACCTTCAGCACCTTTATGAGCCAATTAAATTCATCTTTGCAGATCCAAAGGCAAAAGAAGCCTGAATTTCCTGCCTGAAGCCTGCTTGGTGTTTGATTTTTGGGTTTGGGGGGCCATGGTATATGATGAATAGAGTAATTGCGTCCCACAGAATATGTAGTGATAGAAAAAAAAGCTGTACCAGAGTTTTTTGGTGGGAAACCAGCTGCATTTTATAGAACAATGCAGAATATTTTTAAGGGAAAAGATTAAAGAGCTGTGACATGCTTTATGTAAAGCCTGTGCATGAAAGTCAACACTGCAGTATATGAAACTGAGCAGTTAGAATTATCATTTACATAAGAATAAATTTTCATGTGAATTTACTGACCTTAAAATATCATTATTGTTTTTATTATAATTGGATGTAAGGACTTGATCTGCATCTTACCTTTTCTAATCATGCAGGCACAAATTATGTTATACCTAAAATAAGTGAAATGTGTGTGTACATAGATATATGAATAAAGAGATAGGTCGTTAATAAATAGCTTAATATATAGCTTGATATATTTTATGTAGTTTATTATATATAGTTTTCTTATTTGTTTAAAAATGTCCACAGATATTCCATCAGTGTTGGCTGGAACAGCTTTTAATATAGATGAAGGAAGTGGAGGCTTCATTGTCCACTGGCTGAATAATAAAGAATTTCATTTTACATCCTCTATTGAAGTATTCATGCAGCATCTAAGAAAAATTTCTGAACAACAACTAGAACAAGATTTTGATGTTGAAGCTGAAGAGGAAGAAGAGACAGAAGAAAAAGAGAAAGGCTTACATATGAAGTTAGATCATGGTTAGTAACCTGATTGGTTCTGATCGGACAGGACTACCGGCAGATTGAAAAATACTGTGTTTTGAATGGAAACTGGTAGGGAGATCTTTGCAGTGGATAAAATGGCACATTTCTTTCCTGTTGCAGATTTGTCTATAGACAGAGAATCAGAGACAGGGACTGGTACAGGCTCTTCAGAACATGAAGACGGAGAAAGAGAGGGAAGCCCCAAAACATCTCTGCTAGCGGGCCCACGCCTGCCTCTTCCGACAGTTCTGTTAGACCGGAAAATTGACTTGCTCCTAACTGAATGGAACAGGAATCCAGACATGCTTTTTACTATCCATCCTGTTGATGGTACCTTTCTGGTGTGGCATGTGAAGTATTTAGATGAATACACTCCAGGCATCTTTCGACAAGTTCAGGTATGGTGTACTTGAAATGTTTTTGTTATTTTTGATGTTAACAAACATTTTGTCCTTTGCTTTAGAGCTGAGCAGCAGTAGGAATTTCATTTTAAGTACTTCCTGTGAAACAGCTAGCCTTTATTCAAGCTGAAGCTGAGTTCATGTATTCTAATTTTTTTCTTTTTTTTTTTTTTAGGTTTCATTTTCTTCTAGGATTCCTGTTGCATTTCCATCTGGAGATGCTAGTTCCCTTAGCAAAAATATTATGATGTATGCCTGCCCTGTCTTTGTCAAAGACAACAGCAGTGCTGCGCAACAGAAGACGATGGACTTTCCAGATAATGCTCTAGCAAATAAAGGACCAAGCTTTGTCCAGGACAGTGAAAATGTGAATATAATTTCTCCTGTGGTAATGATGATTTCCAAACATATAGATGGCTCTCTCAATCAGTGGGCAGTTACTTTTGCTGATAAATCAGCTTTCACTACTGTGCTAACTGTATCCCATAAGTTTAGGTACTGTGGACACCGCTTTCACCTCAATGACCTGGCCTGCCATTCCGTTTTGCCACTGCTGCTGACATCCTCCCATCACAATGCGCTGCTAACTCCTGAGTCAGACACGTCCTGGGACTCAGACAGGATAAACAGGATGATGGATCCTATGAAACATAAGAAAGGCTCTTCTAAGCAGCAACTTAAAAATGCAGCAACCCGTACATTCCATGACCCAAATGCAATCTATAGTGAGCTGATTCTGTGGCGAGTAGACCCCATAGGACCTTTATCCTACACTGGAGGAGTGTCTGAGTTGGCTCGAATTAACTCTCTTCACACCTCCGCTTTCTCTAATGTAGCCTGGCTTCCAACACTAATTCCCAGCTATTGCCTGGGTGAGTATACCTGGCGTGTTTCCATGTAGAGTTAACACTGTAATTTGTTAAAATGAGTTACTCTTTTATTTGGAGTGTATTTATATTAACTTTTCAAAGATTTCCTTGTATTATGCAAATCAAACGTTTTTACTTCATTTGTGGCTAAGCTACTGCAAAACACTTGCTGTGGTCTGAGGGTGTGTGCAGTCCCTGTGGATCAGCTGGCACCCAGGAACTCCTTTGTGTGAGTAAGCACTCCTTGCTCCCACGGAGAACAAGGTGATGCCTTTCCCCAGCACGTCAGGAGCCCCCTCGAGTGCTCTCTGCACTGATGTGGTGTTGCAAATGCAGTTGTGCTGGTGGCTCAGGGGTGCTGGTCGCACGCAGCTGCAGGGGCAGTGGGTTGAACAGAACTAATATTTGGACCACTTGAACATCAGACTTATTGGGGAAGATTTCCAGCCAAAATCAGCATTATCAAACTTCTTTAATGTGCTGGCTAAAAGCTGCTTAGGAGGTCAAGAAACAATACTGAAATTCTTCAGACTACCAGAGGCTTACAAAAGCCCAGTTGGAAGGCAGGATATTTATAAACAAATAGACTACATTAATTTTACAGAACTGCAAACAACGCTTTTTCAAAGGTCGGGCAGCACAACATCTGGTGTGGGATGCCCTTGGCCAATTCTTCAGTTTTTGTTTTAATTTTAGGGCTTTCCATTGCAGTTAAGAAAACTACTTCTACAACAGTTACTCTATCCAGCCACACAGATACTTATTTTTTAATTATCACAAAGATGTTGTTAGAGTAGTTGTCATCTTTGTACACAGTCCTAAATGACATTTTGCTGTGGGCGTAACATTAAATTTTATACTAATGACAGGTTATAAATATGTAATATCTTTGATTTAAAATTAAACAAATCCATTTTCTCTGCTTACATAGTTACATTCTGGGCTGTCTGTATCCCACAAAGTGTTCTAAACACAAATAACGAGCTGCATTCTTGTAGTTTAGAGGAAAATGTGTATCAGAATAGAAAAATCTCATGTCAAGTCTGCTGTATATACTGTTGAGAAGCTAAAAAAGACACTCTTCCAGTGTTTCATATTTTATTCAGAGCTACAGACAGATCTATTTCTCCCTCCACTTTTATATCTGCACTTTTAACTGCAGGGCAGAAGGGAATATTCATAGAGGTTAATTTTATGCAAAGAGCCCAGAGACAGTAAACAAGGAAGAAAGCGATGGCTCAACAGTTTCCCCTTAGACTGCTGCTCTGAATTGTCTCTGACAACCTCAGAAATCTGGAGTTGGCTCTGCCAGGCAATGCCCCAGAGGTGACAGTGACTCAGATATCAGCAGAGTAAGGAACGGCAGCGTTCCCTTTGGCATACCACAGACTGGGGCTGGTTGTGTGAATAGTGTTTGAATCCAGCTTAGATTACTGAACTTTTCTGAGGAGTTTTGGTTACATTCATGAACAGAAAGGGAATTATTTCAGAGTTCAAATGATGGTGTATTAATGCACACATTTGCCTAGGGTTTTGCTTCAATGCTTTATGAAAATTACATTTGAAGCGTGTTCATGTACTGAGGATTGTGACAGACCACCTGATGCCACTGGCTGCCATTTTTTTCTTCATGAATTTTTTGTGTCTTCTATTAGGTACCTACTGCAACTCTGCTAGTGCTTGCTTTGTTGCATCAGATGGCAAAAACCTGAGGCTCTATCAAGCTGTTGTAGATGCACGAAAACTTCTGGATGAATTATCTGACCCTGAATCATCTGTAAGTGTTATGTAGCAATGGTTTGGTTTGAAATTATTAAAATAAAACTAACATAACTCACTTTTTTCCCCTTCCAGTGGTTTGTCTTCCTTTAGTTCTGTGTGATTTTTGTGCCATTCCATGTATAGGATCTTATGCATTACATCTTGCGTAGTTGCATGTTTTGCAGCTGTCTGCAAGCATTGGCAGAAAAAATGCAGCTATTATTACTAAAAGTGTCTGCACTGAACCAAAATTTCCCATGCAAGTTTCTCCAACCTGTGGCAGGTGGGAAAAGGAAAAATAGGATTTCTTAGTGTGTCCTCTCAGAAGAGGGGAGTCAAGAGCAGGACAGAAGGTGAAAACAGAAGAGCAAGACTGAGGTGGATCCACCTAAGTTGCACTTATATATGAGGAAGGGCAGAGATGGTGGGATATGAGAGAATCAGCTAAGAGTCATATTACCTTTTTTTTTCCCAATAACCAATTTTTTCATTCTTTTAATCTTTCATTTCTCTGACGTTAAGAAAAATAAAGCCTGACCTTGTACTGTTACTGTATAAAGAAACACACCTCTCCTTCTTTCCCACTCTTCTGTTATTTTATAAACCATCCTGCAAGACAGGGCTGTCAGTATTCAGATCAGTGTGAGGAATCTGTTCTAGGAGCAATGACTGTGAACATTCCAGCGAAAATCAGTAGAGGTTCCAGCTTATATATAAGCTGTACTGATTTCTTTTTTCCT
Source organism: Oriolus oriolus (assembly GCA_013400235.1). NCBI lineage: Eukaryota > Metazoa > Chordata > Aves > Passeriformes > Corvidae > Oriolus > Oriolus oriolus. The sequence goes on along the minus strand of VXBT01004356.1, from coordinate 219,328 downwards.
ACATGCTGTGACAAAACCTGAAGTTTGAAAAAGAAGTGAAACAGTATATTGCTTCTCATTGTACTGAAACATTATGTGGTGTTGTGCAAGGATAGATCTTTAAATTAGCAATATTTAGATTCCATAAAAAGTGGTGTATCATGCCCAGGAAGAGCTGCCGACTCACAGCAGTGCACATGGTTTGATAAACACATTATTCATGAGTGCCAGAGTGACACCTGCAAGAACTCTGTTACGGTTTGTGCCCACAAGAAAAATTGAAGCATCAGTTTATCACAACTGAAGCATCAGTATGTCATAAGCAACTGCAATTTTCTTCTGTCCACAGCAAAAATATACTAATTCTACTCATTTTTCTCTGTTTCAGAAACTGATTGGGGAGGTGTTTAATATTGTGAGCCAACAATCTACTGCTCGACCAGGATGTATCATTGAGCTCGATGCAATAACTAACAAAGTAAATAAGTGGTTAACTCTTTAAGGGTATCACATAAAGAAAGGTGTTTAATAACCTCGTGTGTTAATTAGCCTAATCTGTTGAAAAGAGGTAAAAGAGATGACATTTCCCCATGGTGGCAATGACTGCATGGAATTTTTGTGAATATTGAGATACCTTGAGCATTCCACTAAGCCAACTTTCTGTTAGCTGCTAAGAGCTCAAGGCTTATTTTTAGAGTATAGCTGTATTTTCTAAGCATAACTCTTGATGAAAACAAAACTTTAATAAAGAAGGGTTTCCAAGGTATCATAATTTAAAGGAAAAAAATTACAATCCGTTCAAACCCAACCAACAAAAAATAACATTAAAAGCCCAAGCCTAACAAGTAGATCTAACTAGTAAGAATGACAGCCAAAATGTAAGAATGATAGCCAGGTACAACTTAAAGGTTTTTGTGCCTGTGTTGTTAAAAAAAATTGTATCTATTAATTAACACAGCTATACTTTTCAATCAATGAGCAGGTAGGATAATTAAACCTTGTTCTTACTCAGTTTTTGATCATGTGTGTTCCATTGCTGTTTTCCATTAGCAGCCTCTGTAAACAGTGAGTTTTGCCATTCTTAATTAGAAAACTGTGGGGGTTTGACACATATAAATATGTATTTTTCTATTATCAATACATTTCTATGTCTTTTAAGTATCAGTAGCATAGAATCTTCAAATTTACGTTCAGATTTACAAAATGTTTTCCTAGAATTTTTATAAATGAGTACAGGGAATACTGTCTTACCTTGTTTCCCTGGAAAAAAGGTGTTTTGCAGCATGATAAGTTTGCCATCACTGTTGTTTGGGGAACATGTTTTTCCTTACCAGCAGGGAAGGATTTCACCATGAGCAGCCTTCTCTGTAGCGAGGTAGAGTTACCGCAAAGAAATATGTTGCTGTCAGAAAAGACAGATGTCAAGATATCTGAGAGAAGGAATATCTGCAGTTTGTTCCCTTTTTTAGATTTCCCAAGCAATTCACTGCAGACATGTCTTCCCACTGAAGAGGGACAAAAGTCTGAGAGTTTTTGCTGCTGTCATTTATTCAACACCAAAGAAATAAAAATGAATCAGATACTAATTCATCTGCAGCAAAAGTGTTATTACAGAATTTGTCTGTCCTGGTAGACCTCGGTGAAATTACTTCAATATACAAATGATGAGTTCTAGAACATGCTGTTCTTAACATGAAAGGAAAATATTTGGGTTTTCTGATGATAATTTTGAACTTAACAAAAGAAAATGTTCCTCATTGGTAGCTAGATTGCACAGAGGAAATAATTGCATTGGTACCAAATTTTGCTGTACTGTTCTGGAAGCATAACGATTGCTCAATGTTTCAGTGTGGCTCAAACACACAATTGCTTCATGTCTTCCAAGAAGACTTCATTTTGGGATACAAACCACATAAGGAAGATGTGGAAAGGAAGGAAACTGAGATATTTTTCCAGCCGTCACAAGGTATAGCATAAACTATAACTAATATGAATTAAATAGGTACCAAAAAATGTTCTCAAGGAATACTAAAATCTAGCTGGCGTGTGGAAATTTACCTCCAAATGAGGATCTGTAGAATTCAGTGAAATGGCTGTTGTGTATTGCTCATATGAATTGTTGCTAAATGGTGCTAAACAAAGACATTCTACTTGCTTAGAGTGCAAGAACTCGAATGACAAAGTACATTTTTCAAAGTGCTTATGTTGTATATCAGAATGTGAACAGAAGCACATTTTCTGCACCAATAGGTGGTTCCAGGTGATGATGTCACTACGTCTGGCTTTCAGGTTAACACAATGGAAAGTCCCTGGGGAATTTGGTAGTAGACCTCAAAAGAAAAAGGAACAAAGCAGGCAGTTTGAGTCTTTATAATCTGGAAAAATAGTTCAAACTGAATGGGAAGGCAAATATCTAATAAATTAGATTTGCCATTAATACTCAGACTTTCTGTAAGTCAGTATCTATTTTGTAATTCTTCTGTTGTCATGAGCAAACAAAATGTCAGTTAAAGCATGCTGCTAATGGTACTGTTTCAATATTTTGTTTTATAATCTAACAATTTATTTCAAAGATGAAAATGGGGTTTTTATTGTCAGTAGATTTTAGAGAATCTTTTGCTCTGAAAAAATTATTTAGGTTGAACATAAATTTCATGACCTTATATAGATACATATGTTTAAATGTAATATATATAATATATTTAAATTACAGGGTATCGTCCACCACCTTTCTCAGAGAAGTTCTTCCTGGTAGTAATTGAAAAAGATAGTAGTGGCTGTTCTGTTCTTCAAATGTGGCATCTTCATCTCAAATCTGTGCAAGCCTGTTTAGGTGAGTGCGTGATTGTAATTTCCTTAGAGAGAGACATTTCTATCATATTACTTAAGATAAAATTTTGGTCGTTTATTATGAAAACAAATTGTGTTACCTTTGTCAAGCAGAAGCCTAAAAATCAAGAATCCTTAGAATAATATATCAATGCAATAGAAGCAGTAAAATTCCTTACAAACATTGGTTGCATTCTATACCAACAGCAATATAAAAATGTGTTGATAGAGTGAGTAATGTACTTAAGCAGTGGCTTCTTTATTTGAAACAATCAGTATTTCAGAATGTTGTGGATGTCTTAAATGAATAGTCACAGCATGCAATAAAGCTGACACAGCCTGCACACATCATGTAATTATTTTCTGTGCAACTTGAGCTCTTGTAAAAACAAATAAATTTGGTTATCAGATATTCATGCCTTGTCCTTAAAAACAATATTTTAATGCTGTTGTCAATTTTTTTTTGTATAGCAAAACCAACTGAAGCATCTTCAGTAGATAATAAGCTCAGTGTACCTGAGCAGAAGACTGTGGATTCTTCTCCAGATTTATCACCTGGCATAAGTCCCATTCCACGATCTTCATCAATTGCTAACCTTCAAACTGCTAGTAAACTCATTCTGAGCTCCAGACTCGTGTATAGCCAACCCCTGGATCTTCCTGTTGGTGTAGAAGTAGTAAGAGCAACTCCTTCAGCAGGTAACTTTGACTTTTTTTCTATACAGTTGGTCCACTGATTTGTCTCCTAGTTTATAGGATTGAATCTCCCCAGCCTATAAGATTCTGATTTACCAATACAGGAAACACAGGACTGAAAAGGTGCTTCCAAATCATCATGCCCATGTCATATTACTCTTCCATAAATATATTGAGTCCCCACAGGAAAGCTGTTCCTGAAACTTACTCCTCTAATAGTTGGAAATGTAACTTTTAGTCTTAATTTATTAATGAACAGTTTATACCCACTTGCTCATTTGTCAGCATTACTGTGTTTGATATATAGTGGGTGTTTTACCTGATGTACTTACACCTTCTTCTGGTTGTCTTTCTGTCTCTCCTGTTGGTTTTTTTGTTCCCTTTCCCTCTTAGATTTCCCTTTGGTAGGCTATATGAGCCTAATCTTAACTTCCTTAATCTCATCTGGTTAAGGCTTTGAATTCCTCTCACTGTACTAACAGCCCTTCTCTGTATTCGTTCAGTTCCAGTTTATCTTCTTCGAATAGTGACCAGAAATGCAGATGACAGGGAGTGTTCAAGCTGCAGGACTGTTACCAGCCCTAATATGATTTGCCCTTATCCAACTCCAAATTCAAAAACTAACACCAGCTTGTGAAGTTTTCTAGCAGTAGCAGACGGTGTTATGTCTGCCTTAATCATGTAGGCATTCTGCTGTCTATTACTAAGAGTAAATATGTTTGTTCTGACTTCAGGTCACTTGAGTTCCTCATCAATATACCCGGTGTGCCTCGCACCCTATCTGATAGTAACGTCCTGCTCAGACAACAGGGTGCGCTTCTGGAGATGCACCGTGGAGACAGACCCGAGCAGCACCACGGAGCAGAAGGAAACGTACCACTGGAGAAAATGGCCTCTCATGAACGATGAAGGGGAGGACAACAGCAGCACAGTGAGCATAGTAGGAAGGCCGGTTGCTGTCAGCTGCTCTTACACAGGACGCCTTGCAGTAGCATACAAACAACCCATACAGCACAATGGGTTTGTTTCCAAAGAATTTTCCATGCATGTTTGTATACTTGAGTGTGAGTCTACTGGAGGATCAGAGTGGGTTTTGGAACAGACAATTCACCTGGATGATTTAGTTAAGGTTGGAAGTGTACTTGACTCGAGGGTCAGCGTGGATAGTAATTTATTTGTTTACAGTAAGTCAGATGGTTTTTTGAATAAAGACAAGTACCTGGTGCCCAGCATCAAGCATTTGGTGCATTTGGACTGGGTTTCAAAAGAAGATGGCTCCCATATACTGACAGTTGGAGTGGGTGCCAACATCTTCATGTACGGAAGGCTTTCGGGGATTGTGACAGATCAAAGCAGCAGCAAGGAGGGAGTAGCTGTCATCACCTTGCCCCTGGGAGGGAGCATAAAACAAGGTGTGAAGTCAAAGTGGGTGTTGCTGAGGTCCATTGATTTGGTATCATCCGTGGATGGCACTCCTTCCCTGCCTGTCTCTCTGTCCTGGGTGAGAGATGGAATACTGGTGGTGGGAATGGACTGTGAAATGCACGTTTATGCCCAGTGGAAGCACGCGGTCAAGTTTGGAAATGGAGAAAGTGATGTTTTCGCTTCTGAAGACTCAACAACACAAGACCCATTTAAAACAAGCGCAGTAGTGAAGAAGACCAGTGTAATTGATGGGGCAGGTGTTGTGGATGATGTTTTTGGCACTCCAACTGTGATTCAGGATGGGGGCCTCTTTGAAGCTGCTCATGTTCTCTCACCTACTCTACCCCAGTATCATCCAACCCAGTTGTTAGAACTGATGGACCTGGGTAAGGTTCGCCGAGCCAAAGCCATTCTGTCACATTTAGTTAAATGCATTGCAGGAGAAGTTGCAATAGTCAAAGACACAGAAGCTGGAGAAGGAACTGGTCCTAAACGGCACCTTTCTCGCACCATCAGTGTGAGTGGCAGTACTGCCAAGGATACCATCACTGCTGGGAAAGACGGCACCCGAGACTACACGGAGATAGACTCAATTCCCCCCCTGCCGCTCTATGCACTGCTTGCTGCAGATCAGGATACCACCTATGTTTCTGAAGAAACTTCTAAAATACCTCAGGGCTCTGAAGACCATGCAAAGAGAAAAACAGAGGATCAGTACTCAGATCTGTTCCAGATTCAACCTGTTACAACCGAAGACTTTCTAGATTTTGAGCCTGAAAAGAGGGAGAGTAAATCCAAAGTTATTAACCTGTCACAGTATGGGCCAACTTACTTTGGCCGAGAACACGCCAGTGTCCTTTCAAGCCACCTGATGCACTCAAGTCTGCCAGGCCTCACTCGACTGGAGCAGATGTTCCTTGTAGCTTTGGCAGACACTGTGGCCACGACAAGCACTGAACTAGATGAGAACAGAGATAAGAATTACTCAGGTTAGTAACTGACTTATTATTGAAGTGACATTCTTGTTCTTCTCAGCAAAGGTAAAGTTAGTCCTTGGGTATTTAGGGATGACAAAGCTGAAAGCGAGCATCACTTATTCGGGTTAGATACAGTAAGAAAGAAAAACAAAGGTAAGGATCTACTTGTAGTTCGTACGTAATAAATAACTTGTGGTTCAGGTTCTCAGCAGGCTTAGAAACATGCATTCCTCACACACTGTACATGATAACGTGTACATACATCTGCTGTAGTCAGCTGCATGTTCAGAGGTGTACTTTCCATTGCACAGGAAGAGATACCCTGGACGAGTGTGGCCTGCGGTACTTGCTGGCCATGCGCTTGCACACCTGCCTGCTGACATCCCTGCCTCCCCTGTACCGCGTCCAGCTGCTTCACCAAGGTAACCCTCAGCAGAGGACGGCTTCACTCACAGGGTCTGCTTACCTTTCATTTATAATGTCATATCTCTATTAGCTGCATATTGATTTTCCCTTCCATTAAGGCCATTGTCCTTCAAAGGCTTGGTGTAGTCTTCCCTGAATGCACTGTAAATAGCTAAAAAAGTATAGCTCAGGAGATTCTGACCTATCCAGTTTGAGGCATGAATAAATTCCCCAGCCAGGTAAAACACAGACTGTGTATATAATTCATTGTTTCTGCTGGGAGAATTAAGACATTTCCTTGCATGAGCATGGATTTACCTTATCTTAAAGAATATTCTATTATTTTCATCACAGCAGGTTTTTTTTTTTTCTCAATCTGAGTAAATGCTGTTGTGAAATACTGAAAAGAAAATAAGCTATCACCTAAAGAGCAGAGAGAAAGGTTTCTGACCCAGAATGGGTCTGTTTCTGTGATAACAGAATATTTTACCTTCATTTTTTCAATGTATAATTCTTGTACATTTATGAATGGGGTACTGGAGAATGATGGAAGTACTGAGGAGAGGACCTCCATAACAAGCAAAAAGATATTTCAGCTGTTCCTTTAAAAGCTCTACTTCCTGTTGAAGGAATCAGTCTGTCTCAGATGTGCCCAGCTCTTGGGCTCGAGATCCCACTTTGCATCCCTGACATATTCCATTTGCTTATTAACGACTCCTAGTCTTGTGAACTGTGTTGGGTTATGTTATTGTTTAGGCCTGTCAACTTGCCATTTTGCATGGGCCTTCCATTCCGAGGCTGAGGAGGAGCTGATCAATATGATTCCTGCTATCCAGAAGGGAGACCCGCAGTGGTCTGAGCTCAGAGCTATGGGCATTGGCTGGTGGGTCAGGAATATCAACACTCTGAGGAGGTGCATCGAGAAGGTACTTTTCACTGGTTACAGATTCTAGCTCCATGCTCTTAGGTGTGCCCACTGTACTAAATTTCCAAGTCACCTAACGTAAAAGTACATTTTAAAAACTTCCAGTTTAATCAAAGAATCCAGGAACAGGACAATTATCCTAGTACCCCAAATCAAATACAATTACACCAGAGTCCTATATAAAACCCAAACAGCGTTCATTCAAGAAATACTGTTATTAGCTTAAGTATTTTTAAATAATGGATTGCCAGAGGAATTTCACCTAATAATATGAGTTACTGTAACAATTTTAAATAAAATATTTTTATTTGCGCATTCCTAATGTCCCACTGTGCTTGAGAGGGGTTCCTATCTGCAACAGTGCTGTTTTTCTGACTCTTAAAAGCATTTACAGCGTACAGCTCTGTTACATAGGAATAAAACATCCTCACAGAAATTACTTTGCTGCTTTGTAGAGATAATACAGTCTACCTGGCCATCCTCTGTGACAAAGAACACAGGTTATTTAGCTAAAAGCAGCTTTTATATTTTCATTGATAATAGTAGGCTTTGTTCACTACAGGTTGCAAAAGCTTCGTTCCAGAGGAACAACGATGCCTTAGATGCTGCACTTTTTTACCTTGCTATGAAGAAAAAGGCAGTGGTGTGGGGTCTGTTTAGGTGAGTTCTGCTGACTTTAAGTTTGATTAAATCTTAATTGAACCAGGAATGCAAAGCAGAACTCATTCAACAGTAGAGTTTCATTTCAAGTAATGTTGTTCAAGTGATTGTATGCTAAGGTTACATTATAAATAGCTTTGTACATTGCATTTCTTTATACAGGTCCCAGCATGATGAAAAGATGACTGCCTTTTTCAGCCACAACTTCAATGAAGACCGATGGCGTAAAGCTGCTTTAAAAAATGCTTTTGCTTTGTTGGGAAAACAACGTTTTGAGCAGTCAGCTGCATTTTTCTTGCTAGCAGGTTCACTAAAAGATGCTATAGAGGTATCTGCTTTTGAGAAATTTAAGTTTCAGTTTCTCATTTGACCTATGTTACTGCATCCTTACAAGCTGTTCTCTGTGAAACTCTGAAGTTTTCACAAATTGTGACAGCACAAATGGGATGGTATGTCCACACAGGGCCCCCTTGTGCCCTGCAGACATACCATTTACCTCCACACTGCTGTGAAAAGCAACTTGGAAGCTGATTTGAAGGCCAGAATAATTGTTCAGACACACCATTCCTCAGTGGAAGCACTCTTGGGAGTACCAGCTATGACCCTTCTGGCAAAACTTTGTTTGAACTGCACAGTTAAGTTGTAGCACTCTGTGCAGCCTCCAGCTATTCTGCGTGACCTATTGATACAACACTAGGTAAAAAAAAAGAAGTCAAGAGTTCTGTTCTGAAGCAGCCCTGGGATCCCCTTTTAGTGGAGCTATGATGCTGCTTGCCACAAGGGAGGTGGGAGCTGTGAGCAGGATCATAAGCTAAGCAGTGTCTCTCAGGAGAGGATGGGAGTTAGAGAACCTTTAGTAGTCCTGCCCATTTATTTACAGTGTGTTTGTCTTCACTTGAAAATGTATTTTCCTCAGAGATGTAATTCTGCACGAGATGGTGTGAAAAATATCTTAGCAGTGATGTAATAACATTAAAGTTGGAGGGCGCAGTTATTCTACTAGATAGAATAAAAATAGCCATCCTTATTTTCTGCCATATTAATTTTTTAATGCTATGTACAGTTATGCATATTAAAATCCCTAAAGTAAAGTACACCTCTTTCCAAACAGAAGAAGATGTTACTTGCATATATATCACTTACCACATTTTTGACCTGGAGATTAATTCAAAGAACAGATATGATGAGAAAAAAATTATCTGTTCTGTAAACATATATTACTATTCACTTTATTTTATAGAACTCCCTTTCTCTCATAAAACAGCCTTTTCCCCACTGCTTATCATAGGTGTGCCTTGAGAAAATGGAAGATATCCAGCTGGCTATGGTCATTGCTCGTTTGTATGAATCAGAGTTCGAAACCTCTGTCACATACACCTCCATTCTCTATGAAAAGATTTTGGGCTGCCAGAAGGATGGAACTGGGTTCAGCTGCACTAAGCTGCATCCTGACCCGTTCCTGAGAAGCATTGCGTACTGGATAATGAAAGATTACACACGAGCACTGGATACGTTATTGGAACAAACACCTAAAGATGATGATGAAAACCCAGGTAAGGGAAAAAATATTAATCTGATGGGGCAAACTTGGTAAGAAAAAGAAGAGTGGGAGAAATGCTTTAAAACAATATAAATATCTGTTTCCATTTTTTTCCAAGGGTAGTCTCCAACCCTCTAAGACCAAACTTAGTTCCAGCTCTCAGCTAAGCTCAGCAGAGCTGTCTTTGTTTGGCCCTTCCTTACAATACTTCTCTAGTAATGAGTGCTGCTGGGTTTTTTTTCCAGTGCACTTAAATTCTCATTCTTGCTTCTAGGAATTAGCAGTATTGTAGCAGGATTTCCTATCCCATCTCTTCAACATTAATGTTAAGTGACAGGTGGCCACACAGGTTTCATATTCCCTATGGGAATTTCCTTGGCGAAACCTCTACCTGGATGATCATCTCAGCTGCTTTGTAGCTTAGCTGACTGCACTGTAACTGCAAGGCAAATGAGAGAATTTGGTATCTTTCTACTCATCCAGCTCATACCTTTATTCTTTTTGTGGGGAACAAGTAATTCTTTCATTTTATTTTCGGAACTAGATCCAAAATTGTCTTTGTTTTCGTGTTTTGATGAATCTCTAATGCAGGAAATAACTGCAAAGCAGAATAATACCATCTAAAAGGCATTTTCAATGCATGTCATATCTGTTTAATTCCTCAGTTATCGTCAAATCATGCAATCCTGTGGTGTTCAGTTTTTACAACTATCTTCGGACCCACCCTTTGCTCATCCGAAGATACTTCAGCTCACCAGAAGGAACTCTGGCCACCTTAGGTCTAAAAACTGAGAAAAGTTTTGTTGATAAAATTAATCTTATAGAAAGAAAATTATTCTTCACTACTGCAAATGCTCATTTTAAAGTGGGCTGCCCTGTACTAGCTCTTGAAGTCCTTTCCAAAATTCCAAAAATAAGAAAAAAGTCTACTGTAGCTGGAGAAAAAGATTCATCCAGTCCTTCAATCCAGGCTGATGTTTCAGATTCCAAAGCCCTACAGGATGGTGTTGGAAGTGGTGATATAGACTGGTCAAAACCCATTTCAGCTTCCTTTGCTTTGGAGAGTACTGTTGAATCTTCAGCACAATTTGACTGGAGTCAACCAGCAGTAAAATTTGATGATGAGCCTCTTACTCTTGACTGGGGTGAAGACAAAAATGGGTCAGATGAAGAAGAAGACAAGGATGTTGGGATAATGATGAAAAAGTCCGATTCTAAGAGTGAAGATGAGAGGACCTCAGACACCAGCATGGCTCAAACACCACATGGGGAGGTTTCGGAGGCAGGAGACACTGAGGTTGATGTTATTGCTGAGCAACTGAAGTTCAGAGCCTGCTTGAAAATCCTCATGACTGAACTGAGGACTTTGGCTACAGGTTATGAAGTGGATGGAGGAAAGCTCAGATTTCAGCTGTACAACTGGCTGGAAAAAGAGATTGCTGCTATGCATGAAATATGCAACCACGAGGCAGGGGACAAAGACTACTGTAAAACATACACCAAAGTAAATGGGGATCTGCTCGACCCCGAGGATATTATGGACAAGCCAGACATCGGCTCCTATGAGCGGCACCAGATCGAAAGAAGGAGGTTACAGGCGAAGCGAGAGCACGCTGAAAGACGGAAGTGGTGGCTGCAGAAGAACCAAGCTCTTCTCAGAGTTTTTCTCAGTTATTGTAGCCTTCACGGGGCACAAGGTGGAGGTTTAGCTTCTGTACGAATGGAGCTGAAGTTCTTGCTGCAGGAGTCACAGCAGGTAAAGCAAGTGCAGCTCATTTCTGTTGGTGAGTGTGAACAGTTCCGGATGTCAGCTGCGTCAAATGCAGAAGTTTGTGCCTAGATAGATGCTGCTAACCTTCTGTAAGTCTAATGAGCAGGATCATTTTAATGGTCCTGGAGAAAGAACTTGGTGTCTAAGTGTGCTGCTTTTCCCAGTACAGATTATTTGGTTCTGCAGAATCTGCTGTGTGACACTGAGGATCAGGCTACTTATGATTATGGACTATAAACGCTGCTGCTTATCTTACAGCTGCAGCATTGTATGTGTGTTACTATAATGTAGTTTTGGTCACAATATTCTAGGTACCTGTGTAATAAATTCACAGTTACTGAAATAAAACAAAATCTCATTCCTAGACCTCTGCAAGGAATGGAGTCTTAGCTTCAAGCCTCAACAAATAATATCAAGTCAGACAGGGTTCTGCTCTCTTTTACTCTGTTACGGCATTTTCTACATTTCATACAAAAAGGTATTTTACAGCAAATGTTCATTACCACACTGAGTTACAGCAGATAATCTGATACTGGGCAAGTCTTTTAACGTGCTCTGGTCCTAGATTTCTCCTATTTCAAATCCAGGCAACAGACAGCTGTTTTGGTGGTACTTGGCTTAGAATGTTTAAGAATTTTTAAAAGTTCTGTTTGTTTCCCCTTGAGAAACTCAGATGAGTACAAATTTGGCTTTGTTACTAAACTCAGACCAGTGACTGTTGTATCAACTGGTGCTACTGCAAGTACACTCTTAGTTAGTGTTTCTTAGTAGACAATCTCCACATTTCCTAGTGAACTACATGAAAATATTCTCCCTGTACAAAATCAAAATGTGCTACAGCAAACTTGGCTATCCAGTCTGAACCTTGTTATTATAGTAAATAATAACTTGCTTTTGACAGTAAAATCTTGTCTGTACTGAGTAGACAGCAGTAGAAGAGGATAAATAACCTGGGAAATATATTTAAGATGTAAAATTATCTCCATTTTAAAATTCTTTTTCTCAAAGCAATAATTTTAAACACAATCTTTTCTTTTAAACAGGAAACTACTGTAAAGCAACTTCAGTCTCCACTTCCACTACCCACAACACTACCATTGCTTTCTGCAAGCATAGCATCCACAAAAACCGTGATAGCCAATCCTGTGCTGTACTTAAACAACCACATCCACGATATACTTTACACTATTGTGCAGATGAAATCGCCACCGCATCCTAATATTGAAGATGTCAAGGTAATTCATAGCTTTAATCTAAGGCCTAACGTTTGATGAAATGGAAAGATAGTAGGAAAAGATAGGAAGGAGCACAGGGTGGGTTTAAATAAGTTTGCTTTTTTAACAGTTTGACAATGCCATTTTCTTCACACCGCGGATTTCATTAAACTTTCCAAGAAATCCTTGCATTTACTCTTTCTAAGAACTGGGCTGTTTTTGTTGCATTGTGAGGCAGAACCAGTTATTTTGTTACTCCTGGAGACTAATGGAATTTATAAGCGCATAACTGAGGTAAAAAAAAGAGATTTTAGATAAAACTATTATATAATGACTGGGTAAACTTTTTATATTTTATTCATTTTGAGTAGCTATTACTATATTGAACTGCAGTGTTATATAGTACAATTTTCCAGGAACCATTCCATCAAATTCATTATCTTAACAGGACACGCTTAATCACTCCTCCAGTATGCTCATTTACTGTGGCTGTTCTGTATTAGAATCAAGTTAATTGTCTTGACATAATATTAGAAGGTGTTGACTGCCATCAAATTATCTTGAACAAACAGTTGTGATTTTCTAAGCACTGTATTGTAAACTTAAAGTAGCATTCAGTTACTATTTCTTGCCCTTGGTTTAAAACCAGGACTGCAGAACAGATTTCCAATATTCTTTAGAAAGAAATGTATTTTACTCACCTTTTATATAAAACATATAATTTATCGATTCTCTTTATTTTAGGTGTACACACTTCATTCTTTAGCAGCTTCACTTTCTGCATCCATTTATCAAGCACTCTGTGACAGCCACAGCTACAGGTAAAGAGGGAAGTTTTTATACACTCCTACATTTGCAGTATACTGTGTGTATCCTAAATGGAAATTCTTCCTGCATGTGACTTGAAAAGGGATTAAATGTTTGTGTGGGGGTAAAGATACTTGTGCACATTGCTAACTTTGATATGCCTGATCAATTTTACACGGATAAAATAACACCAACCATTTGGGGTTTTTCAATACACAGTAGGAAAATATGATATCACTTGCACAAGGGACACTCACTTTCTCATCAGAAAAAACTTTATTTGTATGTAGCAGTCAAACAGAAGCAAATCAGTTTACTGGGATGGTTTATCAAGGACTGCTTTTGAGCGATCGACGCAGACTGAGGACGGAAAGCATTGAAGAGCACGCGACTCCAAACTCGTCTCCTGCTCAGTGGCCTGGTGAGACTAAAATAAGGTTGCTTTTAGCTCCACTGGACCAGCTCCATGTGCCAGAATTGTTTCACTGTCCTGTGTGAGGGATGAAATAGTGGATAATCAGTGATAGATATTTTTAACTTAGTTCTCAAAATAGTAACAGCCTTTCACTTTCTCACGTTTAAAAATAAATAAAAATAAGCTTTCTACATGGCAAACATCTTGCTTGAGGAAGAGACTCTGATCTTTAGGATAAACTTAATGTTAATTTGTCATCCCAGAATGTTTTCCTCCAGTCTGCCTAAGTCCCTAGCAATGCTCCTTCTATTGACTGTCTCCCCAGTACTGTCCTGCATGTGTGCTGCACTTGGTGTAGCTGTCAGAGCAGCTGATTCTGATGTACAAGCATAAACTGTGGGACTGGTTCATAGGCACACTCAGCTGCCCTTAGTATTTGCAGAGAAGTGCAATGCAAAAGTCCCAGACCCAAGAAGGCTTTTTGTAATTTTGATCTTACGATGATTTTAAGAAAACTGTTAATAATGTGTTTTGTCTGAATAAAAGCATCGTGTGCCTACTAGCGCTCACCATAAAGTAGAGAGGTAAAACGTTTTCTTTTTGTGCATTTGTCCTACTCATTTAACCCCAGCGTCTTCCCTCTTGCAGGCGTGAGCTCACTTATCAACCTGTTAAGCTCAGCTCAGGATGAAGACCAGCCCAAGTTAAACATCCTGCTGTGCGAAGCCGTCGTAGCCGTGTACCTGAGCCTCCTGATCCACGCCCTGGCCACCAACTCGTGCAACGAGCTGTTCCGGCTGGCGGCGCACCCCCTCAACGGCCGCATGTGGGCCGCGGTGTTCGGCGGCGGCGTGAAGCTGCTCGTGAAGCCGCGGCGGCAGTCGGAGAACATCCCAGGTGCGCCCTTCCCGACGGCCACGCGAGCGCTTCGCCTTTTACACCCGTTAGTGACCTAGCAGGGGCAGCTTCCTTCCTTTTAAAGGCCAAAACCGAGCAAGCGGGATTTAAAAATACCGGCAAGAAAGTTGTTATGTTAACTAAGAAAGAAGAAACAAATAATAGGCTTGCAGTTGTCCTCTGTGATGGCACCCAGCACATTTTGAATTTGCCATAAAAACTGTATAGTTATGATGTTGATAATAGCAATATTAGGTGCTTACACACAACATTTTTCAGAACTTGCAGCCATTTAAAAAACCAGGCGATAAAAATGAGTGTCAATACCTATGGGTTTTTGTATGTGAGATGAGTGTTGTTATTTGACGACTGCAGTAATCTGGAAACAGTATTTCTGAGATCAGCTTCTATTGCAAGGTAGGATTTCACCTAGCACAAGACCACAGAGAAGAAATACCAACTTCGTCTGGCAGAAAAACAGCTCATGCACATGTAAGCTCCAAATAAACCCAGGATTTTCACAAAGGCGGATAAGCAAGTGTTAATAAGCTGCATGAGGAAAAGCAAAAGTGAGAGATTTAATTCAGACTCTGCAGACAAAGACAGACACAACCATTTCTGGTAAAATTCAGCCACACCAAAAATCACATCCCGCAGACTTTTAAATCACCAATAGGCTTGAAACTTGCACAAAAATTAGATATTCCCTCTCCAGAATAGAAAACAAAACAGCAATAAGGCATTGCACCATTACAAATATGCACAACAGGTATCTGTCATTCACAGAATAACTTAAACTCATTTAGGGCAGTTATTTTCATGAGGTGACAATATGAATAACTTACTATAAGTCATGTTCATTTGAGATGTATTCTGTTTTCCTTTAACCTTAAAGCTGCTACAGCTTCTGATGTTTCAGAGGATGGTAATGAAGGTTTGTAAAGACTTGCAGTGTAGATGAGTGTTGGTAGTGGCTTTTTTGGATGAAAAGAATAGTTTTTAAGTACCTAGCTCCCTTGTTATAAAGTAAGTGTGATCTTCAGTGTTGCCTGGCCAGTAACACTTTGAAAAACAAATTTCACATTAATATTTTGATCACTATGAAGGCGCTTTAAATCATAACGCTTTGAAGTAGACTGAAGTTCTCAAAAAGCCTGCCTTTCTAGTCAGATTTTCTTCACTACCCTAAGAATTCCTTGGCTTATAGTTCAGTAACTGCTAATTGTGCAGCTTACTGTTTAGTGATATTTTACATATTACTTTATTTCTCAACAAAGCTTCTGAGATTCTTTATTTCTTTCTTGAGAAATTTTTCATCTGAAACACTTTCTAAAAGCTACATCTCCTGAGAACTTAATCCAGTATGTAAATGTAAAGTAAAATGTATTTTTCATAATATATCCAATGTCTAAATGCCACAGTTACTGAATTTTTTATCATAATTGCACCTTTTTGTGATTACACTTACTTTATTTAGGCTGGCTTTGATTCTAAATCAGTAGAAATTAGTACCAATAACCGTGGTTGTTAGTTGCTTCACTTATAAAATACAGACCTTTTAAAGATGCGATATTAATATCAGCTTTTTTAATTACCTGAATTTAGCACCGCCTCTTCCATCAGAAGAAATGGATAAGCACCGCCGTCGGTTCAATATGAGAATGCTGGTGCCAGGAAGACCAGTAAAAGACAGCAATGTACCACCACCTGTACCTGCAGAAAGACCCTCTTACAAAGAAAAGTTTATTCCTCCAGAACTCAGCATGTGGGACTATTTTATGGCAAAGGTAACTTAAAGTGGAAAATGCAAGTTACAGTTCCTAAAAGCTTGTTTCTTCTGTTAAGTTTTAAAGGACAAAAATAAAGTGAAAATTCTGAGTGCTCTTAGTAGTAAGATGCAGAGTATTATCCCCATGATGGAAGATAAAGAGCCTGCAAGTCTATTATTCACTTTCAAACCATGCCTCTTGTCAATAATAGTGATTAATGCTCTTCCCCTTGTTCATTACTTATATTTTAGGGAATTTGATTCATAGCTTAAATTGCTGTTATTTAAACTCTGTGAGAGTCAGAAGTAAGAGAACATGAAGAGATGAGAATATTGTTTTTATAGCAGACTGTCACTTTGCGTTGCAGCCCTTTCTCCCTTTATCAGACAGCGGTGTTATCTACGACTCCGATGAAAGCATTCACAGTGATGAGGAAGAGGACGACGCTTTCCTCTCTGACGTGCAGATCCAGGAACACACAGATGCCAATTCTTACAGGTCAGCAGAAATTGTCACTATTTTAAAATAATTATGTCATATGCTTACCTTTGCTTCCAAATTTAAAAAAAAAATATGGATCTTCTGCACCATCCAATGTAAGTCAAATAATTTTAGTACTGTGGGCAGCTTTATGTGTGGCCACAGAAGTGAGAAATTCTCATCACAGCAACAGTTCCCCATTCACTTGCCAAAAAAAGGGATTAGGAAGTCAAAGTGGTGTGGTTTGCAGTTCTTTGGGGAGTGGAAAACAAATAAGAAGCACCCATCCTCATTTTTAAGACTCAGCATAAGGGACCACAATGCCAGCTCTAAAATAACAGTTCAGACTGCTGGTTCAAGCGTGTCATTTTTGAATGAGGTGCAGATTAAACAGAACCCTTCTGCAGTGTTTTTCTAACCTGTGTATTTGTTTGAAGAAGAAAAATACCCTGTAGATAACGCTTAATGTTTTATTGACACAAATAAATCTATTCTTTTCATACAGCTGGGCTCTTCTGCATCTGACAATGGTAAAATTAGTTCTGCACAACATTAAGAACTTCTTTCCCATTGCTGGTCTGGAGTTCACCGGTACGCTAAGTCCTGCTTTATATTTTATTTTTCTGTATGTGTGGCTTTCTGTCAGACTTTGCTTTTTAATTCTAACTTGAAAATTTAAATAATTAAATACCTTATGTATTACAATTGCCAACATGTATGTTTCCTTTCAAGATCTTTTTTGGATGGTTATGTTATTATGGGGTTTTTATACTCACTGTAACTTAAATAATTTTTTTTTTCTCTAAGCCTTACTTTATTAATATTTCTGTTTAGATCTGCCTGTAACATCTCCATTGGGCATTGCTGTAATAAAAAATTTAGAACACTGGGAGCAGATTCTTCAAGATAGAATGGACCAGTTTGAAGGCCCACCTCCAAACTACATCAATACTTACCCCAGTGACGTTGGTGTAGGAGCAGGACCAGCTGTTCTCCGCAATAAAGCCATGATTGAACCTGAAAACACACCATTCAAGTAAGGGTTCTTTAACATTCTTTAACCACAGAAACTCTGAAGAGTATTTCCTCCTCACTTTAAACAGCCAAACGAAGCTTGTCTGGCTCTGGGGTCCGGTAGCCAGTGTTCTACAGAAACCTTTTTCCCACATCCCTTTGTTGGTTCTTACACAGCTGCCTGTCTCCTGCAGCAGCCGGTGCTCACTCTGCTGCACCTTTCACAGCTGCAACGAGAGAGGAGAATGGGGAAAGAGCAGAGGCTGGGGGAATCGAGGGCAGTGGCTGCTGCTGGAACACTCTATTGAACCTGTTTTACTATTCCTTCAGTAGCAGTTGTCTCTCACCCCATTTCAGCAACAAAGGAGTTGTATAATACATGCAGATGTCTGGAGGAGGAGACAGACAGTTGTACCAAGGTCCTTTTAAGGCTAATCCTCCCGTGTTTAGACAGTGTCGTGCCTGGAGGTGTCTGTAAATGCAGATAGTGAACTGTGTTTTCAACTCAAAAATAGCTTGCTTTTCTCAATGTATTGAAATACAACTGAGTCAACAGCACAAAATATGTTGCCAGTGCCCTGGCAGCCAGGAGGGCCAAACATGTCCTGGGGGGCATCAGGCTGGGCAAGGGAGGGCCAAACATGTCCTGGGGGGCATCAGGCTGGGCAAGGGAGGGGATTGCCCTGCTCTGCTCTGCACTGGGGCAGCCTCACCTCAAGTGCTGGGGGCAGTTTTGGGCACCACAATGTAAG
>VXBT01004356.1:116634-200666 GCA_013400235.1 Oriolus oriolus | reverse complement strand
TGGTCTGTTCAGCCTGGAGGAGACTGAGGGGAGACCTCACTGCAGGTGCAGCTTCCCTGTGAGGGGAAGGGGCAGGCACTGATCTCTGCTCTGTGTCACCAGCGACAGGACACGAGGGAAGGGCCTGAAGCGGTGTCAGGAGGGGTCAGGATGAGAATTAGAGAGAGGTTCCTCACCCAGAAGATGGCTGGGCACTGGAACAGGCTCCCTGGGGAAGTGGGCACAGCACCACCAACAAAGTTTCAGAAGTGTCTGCTCAACACTCTCAGACACACGGTGGAATTCTTGGACTTGAGTTGGACTTCACTGATACTTGTGGGTTCCTTCCAACTCAGGATATTTTGTGTTTCTTTCCTTCTTCTGCTTTATCCAGATCAAAGGATTACTCAGCTCTTCCAGCAAAAAGGCTCTGGCATTTTCTTGTGAAGCAAGAACTTCTTCAGGAGACTTTCATAAGATATATATTCACAAAGAAAAGAAAGCAGAGTGAGGTAAACAAAGGATGTGACTTGTTTTTAAAAAGAAAACTCAGTTATAACTGTTCCTCAGTCTCCTCAGTATTTAATTTTTCTTCCCATTTTTCATTGACATTTCAGTTTCTCTCATTTAACAGTATTTGGAATTTTTTTTCAAAATCAACATGACTGTCATGTTGTTGACTGGGATATCAACTGAACTAAACGTTTTTAAACAAGACATATCTCATCTTCATGTATTTGAATACTGTCCTAATAAACAGAACATTTGCAATAACAGTAATAAGCAAAGAAATTTTAATTTTTTTTTGGTGTGTCATACTGAAAAAGAAATTTAAATGTGCTATTCATTTGTGTATATGTATATATGCATGAGTAATATATACATATAAAAGTAATATTATATAGTAATATATAATATGGGGCTTTACAAACTGTACTGGTTACAACTGCTGTGTTCTAACTGAAAATTTAAGCCAACACATAACTATCGTGGGAAATAAGTATATGATTTATTATCTTTTAGAATTCCTGTAAGTATGGAGTTTGTGTGTGTATTACTCCTCCATTTATTTATGATACCATACATTTTGTGTTCATCTAGGAGGCATTACATTTTAAGTGAGTTTGTTTAGATTCCTGTCTTAGTTTCTGTGCTTTTTATAAAAAGTTAAAAATACATTTGTCATCATTTACTGACAGAGTGGCCTTTAAAATCTAGTTTGGAATGTTTCATTCTTTTTTTATATTTGTTTGTGCATGTGTTTTGTGTTTGTGACTGTGTGATGTTATGTAGTCTGTAGAAGATCGTGTGGAGCAGGTCAAACAAAACTGCGTAGCAGAAGATCACAAAAACAAGGTAGTATCCCTTCTCCCAAACCTCTAGCACATTCTTAAAAGTTCTGTGGAACTGGCTTTTCTTTTCTAATGTGACTAACAGAAGCTGTGTGTTCTGTGTAGTCTGCGTGACAGGCTTCTAATCCGTGAGCTAACTTCGGATGTCCTGATAATTGGGATGAGCGAACACCTTGTAAATAGTGTTGCACACACAACTTCGTGTTTCTTACACTCAAATATCACTTTTGGCTTCTAGAACACCAAAGAGTATGAGAAGTCTAAAGTTTAGCTACCGAAACAATGCTAAGGCCACTGAACTTTTCTTGCATGAGTTTTGTACAGATTTTTGCACTCAATGTACCGCTACAAAATGCATTTTCACGCTAATTGAAGTTTTTTATACATGTTTTGTAGGTTGAAGCAGATCTTGGGTACCCTGGAGGAAAAGCAAAAATCATTCACAAAGAATCAGATATGATAATGGCATTTGCAGTTAACAAGGTAAGCCTCAAATACTACCAAGAAATGTAATAAAAGATCTTAATTATAGTTAGTATAAATTTTGTGTTTGTGCTGCATAGGCAAACAGCAATGAAATTGTTTTGGCATCTACGCATGATGTTCAAGAACTTGATATTTCAGCTCTACTGGCTGCTCAGTCATTTATATGGATTGGGGAAGAATATGACAGAGAGTCCAAAAGGTAGGATTGTTTCTTTGTGGTTATATTAATAAGAGCATTGACTTTCTGTGAGGCTGCATCTGTAGTACCTGTGTAAGCACAAACAGAGCACACCTAACCTGTTAATTACTCTCCTTCAGTAGGTTTCAGGTTGCTTTGCAAGTGAGGGAGGGCAAGAGAGTCATTACTGTCTTTAGGCATGGCTGCCCTGCACAGCAAAGTAAAATCCCGTGTGGCGCGTGAGACAGGGAAGGAGGCGCTGCCTCGGCCAGCCCGCGGTTCCCTTGCGTCAGGGGAGGCAGCTGTGGCAGCTGGTGCTGCCTGTTCCTGTCCCTGCACTGCTGAGAGCTGGGAATGCATCAGCTGCAGCCAGCACTCCTCTGCAGCAGCTCCCTGCACGCTGCACACACAGGGCAGGAGCAGCCCAACGATGCTCTTCTCAAGGGAGCTTACATTCTTATATTGGGATCATCTCGAGATTACACATGGACAGATTTGGGCCACGTGGAAAGGATTTGTTCTAATTGAGTGCAGGAATTACCAATTTATAGTCTCATTATTGTCACTTCCTCTATCCACTGCCATTAGACTCCTGACAAGTAAGCAAAGAAGCATTTGTTTAGAGCGGAACTGTTCCTTTACAGTTCTGATGACGTTGATTTCCGTGGTTCTACCACAACGCTGGCTCCTTCGACTGCCCCATCGTTTGGAGTGAGTCAGATACAGCCATCTCCATCCATGCCCTGGTTAGGCACTGGGCAAACCAGCACTGGAGCTGGGGTGGTGAGTACTTGTGTGTGTGCAGCTCAGGAGAGCGTGCCTTTCAGCATATGTTATTTAGTAGAGAGACCTAATGTGCATATGTCATCATACTGTCAATCCAGTAGTGGCATAAAAGGCCTACAGTGACCAAGACCTGGCCAAAAAGAAGGCCAAACTAAGCATTTTCTCATGTACTGTGACACAGAATTATTGTGATAGAGAAAATAATGGGACAGCCCGGGTGTTCTTCTTTCTTATGGGAACTTTGATGTAGGACCATGCAAATAATGTTAGCTTAATAAATTTTTTTTTAGCTAGGGGACATTCACCATGTAATAGTATAAACAAAATTGAATATTATGTGGTATGTCTTTTTTTCAAAATAATTTTAGTTTTTCTTTGTTTCATATAAAGCTGATTAAAAGAAATCTGAATAACGTCAAGAGAATGGCTTCACATCCAGTCCATCAGTATTGTAAGTGAATCACTAGTATGGAATTGATCATTTTCTACAAAATGCTGTACTATTAATGATCATCTTTTAATGACAGATCTTACAGGAGCACAGGACGGGAGTGTGCGGATGTTCGAGTGGACGCGGCCGCAGCAGCTGGTGTGCTTCCGGCAGGCTGGCAACGCCAGGGTCACCAGGATGTACTTCAACGCCCAGGGAAATAAGGCAAGGGCAACACGCAGGGGTTTGGGGGCTTTTATTGCTAAGGAAACGTTTGGGTGTGCTGTGCCCTCCAAAGCAGTGTTAACTGGTGCCAGGCAGGACTGGTGGGATGCCCTGGAACCGCGGTATCGTATCGGGCATCTTGGCTGCGCGCGGGAGCTTGGTAATAAACCCTGACCCCTATTCTCCTTTCTCTTCTCTCAGCCTCACGCTGCTATCCCATGTCCTATTTGCTGCTTTTTCACACTTTTTGTTCTCCTCCTTCAGAAATCTGTGTTCCCATGTGGTGACCTTTTTAAATTACTACAGTGGAGAGCAGAAAGAGTACAAAAAGACATGTGCTTTGGCCAGAAGGGATTCTGTGAGGGATATGAGATGCAGAAAAAAGAGTGGAGAAAGAAAGAAATTGGGACGAATACCCACCTCTTCAGTTTTTTGCCCATTCTATTATTTTAGCAGGTCTTGTCTGCATTTTTACTGACAAAATATTTAACTTCATTATAGTTAAAAGCCATAAAAAGTGAATTAAAGGAGTTTGGGCATAACTGTACATAGGTATAAAACATCAAAGGTGAAATAGCTGGAAATTTAAAGTATCTCTCAGCATATCTATTTTCAAGTGGCATAGATTGTAATTTAAACTTATTCAAAAAATGTGCTTTGATTATGTTTTGAGATATTGTAATCTTGCCATTACGTGGGAAGCAATCTTAAGTCAGAAATTAAGATGTACATTGTGCCTCACGTGGTCACTCAGGCAAGACTCGTGAAACAACTAAAAAGAGAAAATACAAAAAATAATTCTAAATATTTCTAAAAATATTTTGTAAAATACTTACAGAATATGCTGCATAGAATATACAATATTAAGTATTATTCATTTTGGTTCAGCTCAGTCATTTTACCATTTATGATAGAAACAGTCTTTCCACAATTGTTCTCATCATGCTTTTATGGCATGCTGTCATGTATCTTAATTTTTTTAAGCATTTTCAAGGAGAGTCATGGAGTAATGATGCCTTTGTTAGCTTTGGCATCTAACATCAGGATTTGAAAGATAAGCTTCCATGCTTTCTCCATTTCCAGAAAAGAACTGAGTATGCAGGAGAGCATCAATCATTAAATAATCATTAAACAATTAGCACTGAACTCACTTGGCTTCTAAACTAGTTTTTTTTTACTTGACAATCATTTTTATTGCTGTTCAACTTGCAGGCAAGTTTGGTGGTTCAGGTGGGTTTTTCCTGAAGTCAGCAGTTCATTATCATGCATTAAGCATCCAGTAACCACTGTCATGCTAATAAATGCAATTTGTTCTTTGCAGTGTGGTGTTGCTGATGGTGAAGGTTTTCTAAGTATTTGGCAAGTAAACCAAACCACCTCAAATCCTAAGCCCTACCTGGTAAGTAAACAGATTATTATTATCATCATCATCATCATCATCATCATCATCAAAGTCTTTGAAATTTGAGACAGGCCCAGAGCACACAACTTTACTGAGACATATTTGATTTTGCTTGGCATACTTTATCAAAACAACTGGAGAATTTCAGTGATACATCTTTGGAAAACTAATTGCACAATAACCATAAGCTACAGTAATTACAAATACTGCTTCAACCCTACCCTTGTTTAAATTAAAAATCATAGTCACATGTAATGACTTTACAACCCCAAAACTTAGTAAAAAAACATTCTTCAATACATTCTACTGCTTCTCAACAGTGCATGAAGACCATGCTTAATTTAAAATTCAGCTGTTGTCATACACTATATTGTGGACTTGTTCTTTGTCACTTATTGTAGTATCTTTTCATTTTATACTGGATTTTAATCCATTGTTCCATTCTCAGATTCAGACTGTCAGTTTTTAAGCTTTGCTTCAAAGGCTCTTCCTGTTTTGCTATCACTGACATCAGACTGACAATTGTTACTTTTGATGCAAACAACAACTGGTAAGATTGCATTTTTCTGTTTGTTTTGTTTTTAATAGAGCTGGCAGTGCCACAGTAAAACCACAAGTGACTTTGCATTTATAACCTCTTCAAGTCTGGTTGCTACATCGGGACAATCCAATGATAACAGGTGTGTTTAAAGAAACAATGAAGAATTTCAAAGCTGCTTATTCATCTCCCTTAACTTGCTAAGCTCTTGGGCATTAATGTGTGGCTGACATTTTAAGGCTCAGTGTTCCAAGTTTTATTTACAGCTTGAACTTGCCAGATAATTTCTTTGAATATCATTTCTTCAGCTGCTTGTTTCCCAAGTTTAATTTGTGAGGAGCAGTCAATAGTTAACCAGTTTTTTCCAGTTGTGTTCCAAATGCAACTACTTTGACCTGCTGCTGTTGCTGGGGGTAGAAATATGTTCAGCAAAGCAGGATAATTCTTTTTCTCTGAAAAGAGTAACTTCTATAATTCCTTGACACAACCTATGATTAGTACACATTTTAAAGGTAGAAGGCATAGTTTCACTAAGAAGCATAAAAGAGCAAAGAATTGAAACTTAGTTCTTTGCATATGCTCTCCAGTGACTACAGAGTGTCAAGGGCTTCTTGTTCAGTTCTGCCTTCTGGACTGACATGAAACACGAACACTTTTGGAGTCATGTCACCCCAGGAATCACTCAGCAATAGGCCATAATGACTTGTGGTTTTTCTCCCTCAGAAATGTGTGCCTCTGGGACACCTTGGTTTCATCTGGTAACAGTCTTGTACACGGTAAGTTCTGCGGTGAAAATTAAACCTCTGCTTCTCACTGACTGAGAAAATACAGCTGTGTGTGCGATGGGGCAAGGGGAAAACCTGATACTGGGGAGCAGGTCTAAGGTGTTGCACACTAATACACGCACCAGATGGTTCTGTACATTCTCTAGCATGATGTTCATCTGCTCTATATAGAAAAGAATGAAGAAAGAACATCACAGAATGATTTGTGTTGGAAGGGATCTTAAAAATCATCTCTTTCCACTCTCCTTGCCATGGGCAGGGACACCTTTCACTAGACCAGGTTGCTCGAGATCAGCTATACTTTGTAAAATCAGGAATTTATCTGAACTTTGTTTTTTATATGAATCTTAGATGTACATAAAATACATACATAAAATTTATGCGAATTTTATGTTTTCTCAAGTTTTAAATTCAGGTGTGACCCTGTGTTCTAAAGTATCTCAGACTGCATATCATGCTTTCTTGTGCATTACATCTAGGTATCTCTTGTGAGAGCAATAGGCTGCCAGCTGGTAAGACATTACCCATATCAAGGAACGTGTCTCCAAAGTTAGAAAATATTCAGATAGCAACTTACAGAAGAAATGCATTTTAAGATTGAGAGCTACTTAGAGTTTCAAATCTACTAAATTCTGACATCCTTTTTCTTCAGCCTTCACTTGTCACGACCACGGTGCCACAGTACTTCAGTATGCACCCAAGCATCAACTGCTCATTTCTGGAGGCAGGAAGGGATATATCTGCATCTTTGACATCAGACAGAGGCAGATCCTTTTCACCTTCCAAGCACATGAGTCAGCTGTTAAAGCCCTTGCACTGGATCCTTCTGAGGATTATTTTGTTACGGGCTCGGCCGAAGGCAACATGAAGGTAAGGGATGGAGGAGCTGGGCTCTCTAGGAGGGTGTTTGGCTGAAGCAGTGTGTTGTCATGTGTAAATAGCCAGATAAATGCAATAACAAAACAAAAACAAACCCCCAGAACCCACCTTTGCTGTACAGCCTGCTCGCTTTACATTTACAATGTAAACTGAAATATACTGGGAGACTTCTAAAGCAAGTAGGTTTTGTCCTCCACTAAAGATTAGTCTTTCTAAGGTTGTGAGACTGAATTTAAGTGGATAAAGTGAAGTGCACTGTTCTGAAATCTTACCTTTGTTTTTCTCTCTCTTAAAAATGTTCTGGCTTTGCTGTCGGACATTTCTTTGTAACACAGAGGGCGCTCAGCAACTTCAACACTGTGTACAGTTTCTGTATCACCAAGTTCTATTTTTTCTCCTGATGCTGTAGCCCCAGACAGCTACTGAGATGTCAGAGTAGCAAGAAACAAACACCAACATGAAAACAAACAAACAAAGCCAAAAAAAAAAGAAAAAAACAAACCAGAAATACAGTCCCTGTTTTAAGGGGCTTTTTACCTGAAATCTAAAGGAAGGAAATACAGCCATGGTAAAGAGAAGGTGAATACAGGAGGACTGTTTAATAGGGGCTTGCATGGCCTGGCCTTGATGAGGCTCCTGCTACTGACGACACAACAGGCAGCTGGGCTTCCTACCACTCTGCATGCTTATTAACTGTGCAGCTTAATCTCTGCAGCATTCCCTAGCAGGAAAGCATTTCCAGCTGCAAAGCTGGCAGCAGGCACCTTGGATGAAAATGCAACCTGTCCATTTCTGCAGCTTTCACAGGGGGAAGCTGGGAGGAGGACTCTGATCAGGTACCACAGGGAAGCTTCACCCTGCCCAGTACCCAGCTGGTCCACAGTAAGGCAGCCTTACACTGCATCAGGAGCCTCTCAAGACTCTTGGACTTGTAGTAATTGTTGCAACGAGGCAACAAAAAATACCCTTAACCTTTGCTGAACAGAGTTTAGAACAGCCAGGAATCTTAAACATTAGGGGGGGAAATACAAATCCTTTAATATTCATCTCCTTTTGTCATTCTTTTGATACAGGTGTGGAGACTGACTGGCTACAATTTAATTCACTCCTTTAAAAATGAACATGCTAAGCAATCCCTTTTCAGAAACATTGGTGCTGGTGTCACCCAGATTGAGACTGTGCAAGGCAATCGTATCTTCTCCTGTGGAGCAGATGGCACGCTGAAAATGAGGGTTCTTCCCAATGCTTTCAATGTACCTTCAGGCATTTTCGACATTCTGTAGCGTTCTGTGAGCTAACCCTGGTTTCTATAATGTCCCTTTAAGTAGCTAAAAGCACGGTGATAGGCACTGTGGAAAGAAAACATTGTGTTTCCTTTCCAAGCAGTTACTGCAGCATTAAGTATTACGGGGAGGAAACCACCACTTTTACAACAGGTATATTTTGAATACACCCATAAGGATCACTGGGGTGGAAGTGCATGTACTGGATTGTAAAAGCAAGGAATTCATCCCAGCCTTGGTGCTCGTGGGGGGTTATTGCCCAGTAACCCACGAGCTGCGTTCAGTGAGGGTTGTAAAGGCGCTGGCGGCTGTCAGTCACTCCACAAGCACTGTGGCTCTACAAGTCAGTAAGCATTTCTGACGGGATTCTGATTACTTTTATTCCAGTTTTTCCCACTAAATGAAGCATGTATACAACTTCTCATTGTAAAATAGTTTAGTTTTAATTAAGGGTACTCAGTGTATTTGATTTCTGCAGAAAGTGTAATGGATGCAAACGCCGTGGACCATGTGCAATCGAGGATGTACTGTGAGAGGTGTATCATTTTATGCTGAGGTTTATTTCCCAGTTAGTATTATTGCACAGTTGATACTGTAACTTGCACATCAACACGTTTTTAAATGCGATGGGGTTTAATTTGCACACTACTTTCCTTTCTTTCTGAGCTATGTTTTCTATTGGACACCTGCCTTTACTTTAGGAATGTATTGTAAGCACTAAATGTTTGTAGTGAAGACATCCATCTTTCTAGTCAGCTTTTAGTTTTGAAAATCATCTGTCCAGAAAATACTTCATTAATTGAAGCTGTTAAGAGAATACCAATGGAACATATAATGCCACATTTCAGATGAATGTCAGGCTTTATGTGGCCAGCTAGTAAACAGTGGATAAAACTGGTAATTAAATTATTACCAGAGTATATTGTATAAACTATGCAGAGTTCAATATTGTTTGCTTGTAATATAACTAGCTACTGTTGTCAGATGTATTTTTCTGTTGCAAACAAAAAACATGTTCTTCAAGGACTGGAATGGATGTCTGTGTATTTAAATGTTAACAAACTGTCTTATTCCTCCAATGAAACTTTTGATGTCTGTGCTGTATTGTAAGATATACTAGAATAAAAAGCACCTTTCTGCAAAGGTGATTTTAAATAGCAGCCTGTGAAGTAGGAGAAGTATGAAAAGAAGGAAGGGTAAATGTCACTGTTTAGTTTTCCCTTTGTAAGTTAAATAAATTACTTTTATTTCATGGAACAGCCCATTCTAGAACTCTTCCTTATATTTAAACAGATTTATCTAAATCTCTAGTACATTGACTGGATACTTTCTGAGTTAGCTTTAACTTGACCTCGGACTGTACTGAAATAAAAAAGATTAGCTGTTTACATTTTATTTTCAGCTGTTCTAGAAAAGCACAAGGTTAACAGAATGGAGTTCCACAGCTGCAAGAAGAAGAGAAAAGAGGTAGAATTTCCTGGTCTTCCTTCTCCAAGAGGTTGATCCAAGTGTTTCAACAATGTTATGCAGAAGTTTACCATGCTTTGAGATAGGTCCATTATCTAGAAAATACCACACCTGACTTGAACGGTATTTGCCCGAGTACATTGCTGACTTTGGGGGTATTTTAGCTGAAAATGTTTACTTTATTAGTACCACAGTTCAGTTTTTGAAACAACACCGCAAACAAACAAACATGAAAAAAACCTGCCAATCAAAACCCCCACAGCCCCCACAGAAGTCAAAAGCAGCCCACAGAACCACAGCTCTGGGGTGTGAAGTGTCACATCCTGTATACAGGTATGGATAGAATTGTTAGTCTGTGAGTTCTGATGTATATGGTAGTTCAAAGTATTAATTATGGTTGTTTGTTCCCTTCTGCATCTCTCTCCCTAGCATGCAAGGCCTTAGTGATAACAGCAAGTATCCCTGGGTCACACACTGGAGCTCAGCTGCAGCAGAGGAATCCTTCCAGCACATTTGCTAGACAAGGTTTTGCAGGCACAGAGATTCCCAAATTCATTAATCCCTCTGACAGAGCCTGGATCACACAGGTATTAAACAGCACAGAGCAGTTCAGGATTTAAATAACACTTTGCTTCTAAATATTTGGGTGTGCTCCATGAACTTTAGCAATATGCACAAGCAGCTTGGAAATTAAGGTAGGGGCTTTCCAAGGGCATGATTTTGAATCTGGATACGTAAAACAACAGTAGAGAGTTTTGTTCCAATGTTAAATTTAGAAATCTGAAATACCAGAACAAGATTAAAATCAAAAAGTTCCTATGATTTCTCACCTCTAGCTCGCAAAAATTTGAATGTGAATTGGCAGTCTCTGACTTATGGCTAATAACAGATTAAGTCACTAAGCAGTATGATGATACTAAAAATAGCAGCAAAAAAGTATACCCTTCATTTTATGATTTCATTTGTATGGGTAAATATGGAGACATTTTATTCCAGAAATATGCCTTCCTGTAATTAAATAGTTACAAGCAAGTTATGCTGGTAGAGTTTGCATGGCAGTGAGGGGCAAGGAAGAGTCTGCAGCAACACAAGAAACTCAAATACTGTTAAAAATGAAATTTGATTCATAAAGGTTATGTCTTTAATTTTAAACCTTGCTACTTTTCATCCAACTCTCCATTTAAGAAACACGATTCATGTGTATTCAGTATTTAATGTCATTATTCCCATTTTCCTTGTACCTTAGCTGGATTTTGCTTTTGGTTATTAACACTTGATTTGACTTGTCAAATTTGAAGCTTTCTGCTTTTTCTCCTATTTAAACAAGTATTTCCACTCCCATTATTTTTAACAGCTTTGTCCAGAAAAAATGTTCACAGAGAATCCATGGAAATTAAATGAAGGTGACAAAGGTATTTGCACACAAAAGTTCATTATTTAGATATTTGTATTAGACCATCATCACTGACTAGGAAATGATTGCAGAGATGATTGTAAATAAAAGTTACAAATAGTCTCTGCTGAGCACATCACCATGGAATAATCAATGGCCATTAGACAATTATCAGCTGAATAACAGGGAAATCCAGAAGAATGTCTATGCTGTGTGCCAGCTGCAATAGTGAACAATTTTTTAAAAAGATGAGGAGGGCCTATGTGATTGAAGTGTGTTTGTACAAAGGCACCTGATCTCCCTCTCATACACACCCACAAACCACCAGCAGCAAACAGGAAACGATACCAAGTGAAGAGACCCCCATGTGTGTGTCAGAGAGCTTTAAACAGATCCTTTAGCCAAAGGTGGTGTGTGAAAACACATTCATCTGCTAAAACGTACAGGGTACACCATCAGGCTCCCTTTCTCCCACGTGTACAAATTCCCGTCCCGCAGGCTGTATGACAGCATAGCGAGAACAGACTGCGACGACCGCAGCTCAAACCTTGCATCAACCTGCTTCTCTTGGACCAAATCAAAAGCAAAACTTACTGTGGTGTCCTTGGTGTCAGTAACATAGAGAATGCCACACGCTATGAACGCGTTACCAGCCTTGGACTTGGGGTAGGTGGTGTTGACGTGCCGAAGCACTGAAAACGTTTCTTCGTCAATGTGTGCTACCATGATCGTTTCGTCAGTGCTTGAGGCATAAATAATCCAGAGCCCCTTCTCATCCACTGCTACGTTGAAGTATGTCTTGGAGTTCGAGAAGAGGTAGTTCCGGCCGTGGTGTAAGGCATTCTCCATGAGCAGCGTGCCCAGCGAGGCATCATCGAGCCCGAATCTGGAATGAGATACAGCAAGGATCCAGTACGGGTGATCAGAGCTCATCTCCACACACACAGCGTGGGGAATCATTGACAGAGATGTTGTTGAAAATACTTGTTCAAGGACCATTCTGATGTCTTTTAAGATTAAGTTCTCAAAGAACCTTCCAAAAAACCAGGAGAAAATTCCAAAGTAATAACCAATCTGAAAGATTTGCTTTGGTAGGTTTCACTTTATTTAGTCTATGAGTTTTATTATCACTAGGATGAAAGAAGCAACTAAAAGGAACAGGGTGTGAAAAAGAATTGGATACCAGGTGAAGGCCCAGAACTGGTGAATGGAATCCATACAAAAGTGTGGTTTTGACCAGGTGGGAACTAAAGGGAGAAAATGTGATTGACCAAAGCAGCCTGAATTCTGGGCAGCTTCACCTAGTCTTAGAGTTCCTCTGATGAAAACAGTTCAGATAATGCAGTGATTTACGCAAGCAGACATCAAAGGAATAAAAATTCAACTTTTGCAGAGCCAAAATTGTGACCTTATGCTGGCCTCAATGGGACAGCTTGCATACTTCCATCCCTGATGTATAAAATTGTTTTCATTCCTTGAAATTCCACAATAGGTTGATAATCTGAGGGCAGGAGCAGTGAGCAGCTACACCATGTTCCTCTACTGGTTTAGGAGGGTAATCAGCTCCTCCTGAGACACATCTGGTGTCAGCATTTAATCACCCACTAACACCGTGCTGCAGCAAAGGCAGGGAGAGCGTGGCTTTATCTTTCTGAATAATGCCCTCTGCAGAGAAGCACGTTTCAGTGCCTGACTTCTCTCTCACTGTATAGCTCCATCCTTCAAAGAAAGGAAAGAAAAATACTACTCAGTAAAGGAATCTGCTACACTTACAAGTATTTTTTCTGAGAAGACAGGCTTAATCAGGAACAGCTCAGATGCAGGAACATACAATACTGGGAGGACAATTTTTCTGTCTAAGCTGCACTGATATATTGGAAAAATCATCCTAAAAAATGTCACGAATAACCAACTTAGATCGTTCCCCTCTGCTTTTGTAAAACTCACACCTGCAGCAGCTCCATAGTCCAGCAGCATGAATGTGCAATAAAAAAAACAGTTAAAGGCTGGAGAAGATTTGAGAAATGTGTGTGTCAATGCTGTTAATGGCTTCACGTCTGTAAATAACCTCATGCAAGGGCTAGAAGGACAGCCCTTAACAGCACTAATCACTCAGAAATGCAGATTTTCTTCAGGATTCTTTTCTAGAAAGAGCCAACAAGATAGAAAGCATCTCAAGATTCATTGGAAATACACAAATTCTGCAGCACGCAACATCCTGTCTTTTCCTGTTTTATGTGAAAATCCTGAAGGGAGAAAAAATGTGAGGTTTCATTCCCAGGTTCTCTTGGGCTCCCCCAGTCAAGGATAGTCCAGCCTGGAACTCCAGATGGTTCCAAAATTCTTTAACCTTCTGACATCTTGGGGTAAGTGACAAGATCCAGTGTAATAGTTTCACCAACCACCAGAACCCAAGCTACAAACACTTTCCTGATCACTAATATCAATGAGGTCAATCAAAAATAACAGAGACAGTAAAGCATGTTATGAAACAAAGTAAAAAGGACGAAACTATCTCAGTGACCATCATGAGAAACCCTGCCAAAGGTCAGACAAACCTAGTTTTACCAGCTTTTAAATACGACAAGAAACTCCTATTGAATGTTTATTTCAACATCTGCAAAATGAACTAACCAGATCCTCACCTATAATTTCCACTAAAACAATACAAAAACCTCCCAGAAGCTTTTATGGTGCCCAGAATCAGGGACTTCACTGTCACAGAATCCATAGTGCCTCATCCTGTCTGTGCTGAAGGTAAATAATCTCAGAGTGAGGAACAGAATAGAAAGGCCACTTCATAGCAGCTCCGTGAGAGGATTTGAGAATTCCACAAATAGTTTGTGTTCATCTGGAGGTGAAGGCATTTCCCAGTTAACAGTATCCAAGCAGAGGTGAGGAATCTCTGCCCTATTGCTGTGTATTGCTTAGACAGTGATGGTCTTTCAAAGACCATCAGAGAAAAAGCCAAAAGATATTAAAAGGAGGCTGCCAGAAAGTGAGCTTGTGCTTGGCAGAATAAATATTATAGAATCCTTGCAGCTTGCTCACATTCCTTGGCATCCACATGAATATAGGAAGGCAGCACTCACACCTGCTTGGGAACAGACATCAAAGTATAGTAAATGTTCTTGGCTCAGACATCAGAGTTGTGTAAGAACTTGAAAGCACAAGCAATCTTTCACTCGTCCTTGGACTGTCTTTGGCTCTTCCCACAAGGTGAGATTTTGGGGTCGATTTGTATTGTTTGTCTCTGTCCTCAGTAGAAACTGAAACAAGAGATGTAATTCCCAGTTCCAGTTCAGGGAGATACATCAGGAAAGTAGTAGAAACTTCTTATTACGAGAAAATCAAACCCTGGAGCCCCTCCTCCCCAGGGGAATGTGCAATCCCCCAGGTCGCCCTGTCCTCGGCAGGTGCCTCCCTCTGTGCCAGCAGCATTCCCTGCTGCCGCCAGCCAGAGCAGAGCACAGCCAGGGCTCTGCACAGCTGAGTTTCACGAGTGGGCCACAGCCACAAAACCACGCACCTGTGCCTCCCACACTGCAGCTGAACCACTTCTGACTCAGATGCA
Source organism: Oriolus oriolus (assembly GCA_013400235.1). NCBI lineage: Eukaryota > Metazoa > Chordata > Aves > Passeriformes > Corvidae > Oriolus > Oriolus oriolus. The sequence goes on along the minus strand of VXBT01004356.1, from coordinate 185,909 downwards.
GGTAGATGCACAGCTCATTCTTCTAAATCTAATCCTTTCTTCTGGTACCCAGGTTCCTCAGTCAGTTCTCATTTCTTTCTGGTGATTAGGAACACAGCAAAGAATCCGAGTTATCCGCAACAATGTCATGTGTGATGGAGCCTGTCGGATCCCAGGACAGCCAGGGGGAGAATCTGCTGTCCTCTGTGCACAGGGCACATTGTTGATCCCGGGGCTGCTCTGTGACGTGCTAACTGCAGGGGTGAGCCCCGGGACACAGAGCTGAACAGTGCCTACAGAACTGCCACAGCAGAGCAGTGGGCCAGGGCTACTCCCCCAGCTGCCCTCCTCCCACAGCACCTGCACGCACGAGGGGGAGGCTGGTGGCCTGTATTCTGGGTACAGACTGCAAAGAGTGAGTTGTTCTGTGCTGGAAAGAGCTCTGAACCATTCCTCCATTCTTCCTGTTTAGGTAGGACCAAAAAGAAACACAAAATGCCACAAGGAGAATTGTCTGGCACTCTAACCCGTCGCTCCTCCTCCCACAGCATCACCTGAGTTACCAACTACCTTGCACTTACTTCAGAATGATATTGGTTCCTCCCTTCTGATAGTAGAGATGATTGTTTTGTACTGCATGGCCACATCCATAGAAGAATCCTGTGATGTTAATGATCCTGTAGCTGTCATTCAGCAAGGCATTGGAATTCTCATATTCTTTTACATAGTTTCCTAAACAAAGGGGAAAACATGTTTTAAAAAGGGACTATCATTTGGTTCATCTAGTTTTGAAATCTCTGTCCTAAAGTTCAGTCTCTACTGAAAGTCCATCTCGACCAACTGTCTGACAGACAACAATTGTGTTTGTGTTTTCAGTAGTGATTCAGCTTGCTGGAATGTGAGAAAAGAATCCAGAGACACAAAAAAATCTATAGAGGAGATGATCAAGAGCCTGCTTCCCACAGACCTAATGGGCCCTCACTCTGAACACAGTTGATGTGTATGCAGAAATACTTCCTTTTCCCACTTAGGTCCTGGACATTTTCCTGCTCTAAATGTAGCTTATGCAGCATCTGACTCATTTTCATGCCTAGCTAAATGAAAAGGCAAAACTCCGAGCTATAATTTAGGGAAGTAAAGCCACAGGAAACAGAAACTCTTGAAAGAACAGGACAAAAAGCCATGAACAATAGACATTTAAACTTGGATTGGTTAAAAACAAAACAAAACAAAAACCAAACATCAAGCTATTTTCAGAATCTGATGTTGACTCTGAAAATGTCTAAAGATGCCACGAATGCCTACAACTATATGTATAGTCAAGGATTATACAGGTAATATGGAAAACATTCTGAAAAAGATGCAGGTAAAAACTCATCATACCTAGGAGTTTAGGCTGAAGGGATTAAGGAAGCAATGTCAGGATAATGATGGATTTTTGGTCAGTGACTACTACTAAAAATACCTGAAAAATGCATGGTGAGCCAAATCCTTTCGTCGCTTATGTTTGCAGGTTCCCGCATCCAAGTTCCAAATGTCTGCTGTACACTGACAACGTGAACAGGACTTCCTACAGACTTTATGACACGTTCTAGTGGGGAAAAAAGCACATGTCCATGATCTGTGACACCGAGAGAGAAAGCAGCACTGCAGTCACGCTTTGTAGCAGGTTACCGGCTTTTTTTGAAGGACCGGGGGTTGTGTCTTCAGCTTTTCCAGCCAGGGTATCATCATTTGGTACAGCACATGTCTCACCTAGGGTCGAGGGAGAAAGAGAAAAATGACATGTTTTAGCCTACTTGACATGACAGATGGGCACATCAGTGACTCCACAAAAATAAAGGAATGACAACTGGGATTTTGCTTCATCTGGAAAAAAAAAGTGCTTAGGCTGGTCTGGTCAAAAAATGAGATAAGAAAAGACTTGCTCTCACTTTTGCCAAAGAGATGAAGTGTCCAGGCTGACAGTCAGCTTTGAGCAGTAACTCATTAAATCAGCAGATTTAGTTCCTTAGCTGTGAATTTCTGAGTAGCCACGTAGGAAGACAGAGTCGCCCCTTTTCCAAGATAACTTCAGACAGCTGAGGTAGCTGGCAAATAGCTGATTTAGCAATAAGACCAAAAGCATTTTCTCAGGAAGGGGCGGTGGTTAAACTCAAAAGCTTCATGCCCAAATGGCCACACAGCAGCAGAGGGGGTGGATGCTCGTGCTGTCAGTGCCCGAGGCAGCAGTAAAGCACCGACACGTGCACCGAGGGCAGAACGCACGAGGCTGACATCCACCCCACTAAAGGAGCTGGGTGAAATGCTAAGGGAAATGGCACATTATGTTATTTACACACACAGGAATGGTTCACATTAGAATCAAACACCTGGAAATATTTTTCCCCACCCCGCAACAGTGTAAGGTGTATCTGGTTGGATTTTCTCGTAGCACTTACTGTTAAAACAATGCCTGAATTAAATTATTTATGGACCCTTTTCTATAAAGCCAGGAATCTCTTCTGCCCTTAAAACAATGGGACACATTTCAGTTTGCTTAGAATGAATAACCACAGAGAACAGTTCTCAGCTTTTTGCTGTGATTTCCGGATTTTTTCCTGATTTCATTGCAGCCTTGTTTTCTAATTCCATTCTCAACTTTCATCTCCAGCATTTCTCACTGCTTCACACACAGACTGCAAATTTTTTTAGACTTGCATTTTCATTGTTGCCTTCTAATATATTTCTAGGATTTACAGGTCTGTGATGGAGTTTAAATGACAAAGATAGTTAAAAACAGGAAAAAACTATAAAGTAATGCTGAAAGGGTACCATGACATTCAGGAAAGGAAGGACAGATAATTCTGCATTGTTGTTTTCTCCTTTAGGTCATATCCTCCTTTTGTTCATGCAGAAGAAAACTACTCCAAGATAGAGCAAGAACAACATGTCTTTCTGCCATCCATTATCTAGGGCATTTGGTGAGGTGACATTGAAAGTTTGCAAGTGATCACAGTGTATCTCCAAGAGAGGCACAAACAGTCCACCCAGCCATGGTAAGCTGAATGCCTACAGCCAGAATTTACCAATCCCTCAAGATCCCCTTCCAGCTTCTGATCCCGAAATATTGCCAGGGTATTTCAAAAACCAAAATCACTCAGCAGAAATTATAAATTGCAAGGCACGAGTTGATTTTCTTGGGCTGAGTCGAAGAGATGGAGCTGAGTGAAGGAGCAGCTCCCTGCACTGCAGTTTATCTGAAACCATGGGACAGTCAAGGGCCAGGTCAGAGTTTGTAGCAAAGCTGAGTGCACTGTTTGCCTTTGAGAATATCTGCAATATTTTCAGCTGCATGGATTAGAAAGCAACTAAAATTAAAGAGACAGTTTTCAATCAGGGATTCTTATGGGAAATTTCACTGCTTTCTTTCCATCAAAAACCAAGATAAATGTCCTGCTGATTCCTATCATAAAATATTCTGGTTGAGAGTTAACAGAGTTTACAAGACATTAAAACTATTCATTTGGTCTGTTGGGGGAAGGTGGGGAGGATGGAGCAGAGATGTTTTGTTTCTTTTAGAATTCACTAACAGTACCATAGAGAAAAAATATACCTGTGCTTCCAACTAATTATTCTCTTCTCTTGAAGAAATTAAGTTTTACCAGATTCAAAATTTAATTTGAAAATCCAGGCTTGTATTCTTATGCAATAAGTTAATTACAGTTGTAAATCAGCATATGTATTCTCTTTTCTTGAAAGAGAGATGAATATTTAATTACAAAATCTGGATTATTCATTGAATTTTGGTAATAAGATCTCATGGTTTTCTGAGTCATGAAACATAAAAGCTCATTGAGGAAGATCTCATCTTTGCAGTTATTTGAGTGTAACTCCCATTTTCACACTGCGATTTAAAATCCATCAGAAATCCATCAGAAATCTTATCCTCCAAAGCATTTCAGTTTGCTTCAACACTTGGAAAGAGGCCACCTGAGCAAATGGCTCGGTTATCTCATACAGCAGTTCATGCATTTCTGAATTTCAACTAGGATGAGATTTCTGCTCCAGCTCTCTCCTGTCCATTGTAAGGAGCCTCTCTGGGCTCTGTTCTGACACTTCAGAATCAGGGGTTTATATTTATATCTAAAATAAAAAAATCATTATTTAAAAGCCAAAAACTTCAACTGCATTTCTCTTACTTTCCAAATTTATGCCATCTAATAGAAAACACCATTTGTAAATACTTTGCCTGAGCATTGGCAAAGCACGATTAAAAGACCAATATTATACTTTAGGTAAACTGCTGCCTTATTCCAACTCTGTTTCAGCAAAGCACCTGAGCACACGCTCAGCTTTAAGCTTGTGCAGTTTTACTGCTGCCAGCAACACCAAACACGTGCTTGCTGATTTGTGAGCCTTGAAGCAAAGGTTTAACCTTGAACCTGTTCACGACGTGGGGAAGAACACTGGAAAGCACTGACCTGTGCACTTGCTGCTGTAGATGTTCTCCTGAAGCTCCGCTTTGGCTTTGCCTTTCCGTTTGCCTGGAGGCCCCGGGGGTCCAGGAGGTCCGGGGGGCCCGGGGGGCCCAGGCTCACCTTTGGCACCTGTGTGCAAAAGGCAGCGTCAGGGCACGGGGCAGCAGGAGCCCTGCAGGAGCTGTGCCTGTGCCCAGGGCATCCACAGAGCGGCCTCTCCCTCCCGTGAGAGGCTTCTGAGTACAGGAGATGGGGCAATAAACTCTGAAATGCTGTTTGTTACTTCACAAGGTGTAGGACATGAATGCATTTTATCTGTCCGGATCACGGGCCCATTAGAGGGTCACAAAGTATTGCTGCCTTTTACCTGCTGTGTTCTAAGCCCTCAGTTTCAGATGCTACACTGCTGTAATTTTACACAGCTTCTACTTGGCTGCTTCACATATTCCTGAGTGGGAACCTGCCCCTCATTTTCTAATGGAAAAATAAAACTAAGCTGGAATAAAGAGCAGGAGGAGGTCAAGTGTATGAAAGCATTTTGGAAAGGGCGAAATTCACATACACCTCAACCCAAAGGCCAAGCAGAAAGGTTTTTGTGAAGACTTGCCTTGCAAAGAGAACAATCTCCTGGGCACAGCAATACTCAGGGTTCCCTGTGTCTATAGACCATATTTGTACAGGTTGCTCCTGCCCTCGCAGGTCCCATTCGTGCTCCAGAAGTGGAACATATCCCTTTCTGCCAAGTACACAGATGGGAGAGACCTCCAAGAGCACTCCTCCATACCTTCTAATATCATGTTATTGTTTGCATCCCCCTTTTCTCCCTTGGCTCCTCTTGCACCTTTTCCTCCTGGCATACCGTCCTTGCCAGGTAAGCCCATTTCTCCCGGCTCTCCTTTCTGTCCTTGATCACCTTTTGGTCCTGGCAAACCTAGAAATAAAAGGCATTTCAGTATCAAGAGCTCTGCTCCAGTATTAAGCACCAGTTAATACATATTTTTACTACAAACCAGATTCACTCTAGTTATTTTTTTCACCTGTATTTAGCTGGGTAGCTGTAATTTGTTTGGACTTCAAAGCAGCATTGTAACCTAATATGAAGGGAAACTGTACCTATTTTTCCTCTTCTTCCATTTGTTCCTGGTTCTCCCTTTTGTCCGGGTATGCCTGGGACTCCATCTGATCCATTGTATCCAGGCAGTCCATCAAGTCCAGGAGGCCCTGATCAAACCAAACAGCAGAACTGAATTTTCACTGTTGAGTGCAGTTTATCCCTAAATCTGCTATATTTACATGCAGCATGTTTACACCTATAGTTGAACCCCAGCAAAACCTAACTCATATTTTTCTAATACAGAGAATTACTCCAAGCAGACCCACAGGTCAAGCAGCACAGAAAGAAAACAAGGAACCATTCACAATATAGCCTTGCAACCACCTGAGCGAGAACTGAGACAGAATTAAATAAGAAGGAGAAAAAGTTATGGAGAAGGTGGGAGGGTGTAATCAGTAACCAATATTTTTTTAAAAGATGATTTTAGTGTTAAATTATAATATCCACTTCCTTGGGGGGTTAATATATAGACTCATCTCTTCATCCAGATGTTACTTAAACATCTTGATTTGGTTTTGATCAAATGTTCTACTCTCTCTACTAGAAAATTAAAATGGCTAAAACCTCCCCTCTCTCAGAAGGGGCATGAGCTGACTTAGACACAAGCATTATAAAGGCAGGCATTCAACCCTACCTTCATCTAATTAGCAAAGGAAGACAGTTTTGGGAAAGATACATTTCTGTATTTCAATATTTTGTACCAGCAACTGTTTCAATTACCCCCAAATGTTACTGCAGCTATCCTGGTGTCTTACCTGGGGGGCCTGGGGGGCCTACAACAGGAGAAAAAACAAGAAAGGAGAAATGGTGAGTTTAACCTAGCAAGAAAACAAAGCAATTCCAAACCGAACCGATTAGCACTAGATCAGAACAGTAAAAGGGGAAGAAATCCCCTTAAATTTCAAAATTAACACCTATCTGTTTAACTGCTTTATGTTATAAATAACGACCTGAGCATTAGCAGTACCTCAGACTTACCAAAAGAGTAACACATTTACATGTAAATGTTTTGCTTTTTCCAAATTTCAGTCGGTCAAGGTTTGACAACAACCTCTGCGATGGAACCTCACTGCCAGGGGCTTTGGTGCCTTCACACAGCCATGGCTGCAAGACACCTCACAGTCAGGGTATTTCCTTTATATAAATGTTCTCCAAAAACCTGTTCTAGTCAGAGAATATCAGCTTTGCAATACTGATGAACGTCACAATTAAAAATCCCGGTGAAAATACACATTAAAAACACGTGCCACACTTCTCCATGTTTTACAGATATTTCATTACAGTTCAGGATTCAGACTATTTAAATAGGGAAAAAAAGAAGTCTTGTCATTCCTGTCAACAGTCAGGCTTTTCACATGTGCTAGTTCTCCAGCCTGGATCGAGCTTCCCACAGAAACTGGTTGCTGCATTAGAAATTGGACTTTATTCAGTCATTCAGCAACTTGTAATGCAGAAAAATCTGTCTCACTCTCTTACACAGCTCAGGTGTAGGGCCCTAATGAGAGGCAAGCACAGCAGGCAAGAGTAAGGCGAGATTAACCAGAACATGTTTGATTTATCATCTGTGATCCCCAATACACATTAAAAACAAAAAAGGAAAACCACTAGGAGAACACAAAGGTGACAGGTGCAATTAAAGACCCAAATTAGCTCTGTGAACATTTTTACCCAGCCAAAGTACTGTCTTGTTTCAACCAAACTCTTTACAACAGAAATTAACAGTAATTACTAGATTTCCCTAAAGATGACAATTTTCAGCATTAATTACACAGCATTGTGAGTAAAGTGAAAACCATTTTACAATACCAATACAGGAATCATCCCTTTTAATCAGTACAGGCAGTAACATCAGCTCACACCTTTCTGCCAGTTTTCCAGTCAATGGCCATTTCATCCACACTACCTTACATCCATTAGTGCATTGAATTACTGCCTCACCCCAAAAACTGAGGCTCCTTGTACAAGCACAAGATACGTAAGAAAGGTGCTTGAAAAGCAGCAGATGTCACCGAGGCCTACAGCAGAGACAGCCACTCGTTCAGTGGTGTTAAGAGAGAAAAAGGTGCAAAAGGCACCGAGTAACGTGAATTCACAAGTCTGAAGCCCAAAGAAACAAACTTAGATTGTCTGTGGTTCAGCCACTGCTGCAATCAGAACTGATCTACTTCAGAAATACTATTTAACATCCGTGTGTACAATGGTAAGTCTCATTTATGTTTAATCAGTTGAGCCAAATGGACCTTATTGCCATTTGAAAATGCAAACCAGACAGTGAGTGAAGCATTTTCTTTAACTCATAAAAACTGGTTTCCTTCTAATCTTCTCATTTCCAGAAGGAGCATAACTCATTCTGTGAGAGACCTCAAGGCTGCACCGTAGCTCTTAAATTGGCAGCTACCAGACTCTTTTCACCAAACCCCATAAAACTTTTCACACTTTCTCTCATCTTGGCCTTCAGCAGCTCCAAGTCCTCACTGGTGACATGTGAGACATCCTGCAGCTGAGGAAAACGAGCTGTTCACTAAGTCCCACTGCTCCCTGCAGCTGTAACAATGGGAGAAAGTTTCTACCCCCTGCATGTTCCTCCCAAGTCAGGCCTGAAGTGTGACACACACAAAAATACCATGACTAAACCTCAGCTAGTATTTGAAACACCCAAGTCTAAAAGATTTGCTTATGAAAATTACATGAAAGAGAAATGGCTCCAAGTAGCATGAATTGAGTTCCTTAAATTCCAGCATTTATATTAAGAGGGTACAGATGAGTCTCAAAGTGGTACATATTAATCTTTTTTTAAAATTCTGATAAACAGCAGTTTTTTGACACAGTTATCACCCTCAGGTTCTTTGAAAACACTGTTTCTGTGCTCTGGAGGTAACATAGGTGTAATGCTTGAGGCAACAAACATACCTGTTAAGCATATCCCTCTTGTGCTGTTACACAAATCCACTATCACTCGGACCTAATATTGCAAAGAAAGTAAAGTTGAAAACAGCATATTTCATAAAAGTACCTGGTTTGTTTTACCTAGAGAAATAATCCCAAGGAACTTTGTCTCACACTACAAAAGTCGCCAAGTCTTCAAATGACATCAGTGGGAGTTAGATTCAAAATACAGAAATGCAGGAGTGGGAGGAGGGGGTGCTTGAATATTTTTTAAGGACTTTTCTCCACTTGAGCAAGGGATGCTGCACACAGTTACACACTCTTCTGAGCCACAGCCAGAATGAGAAATGTTTGATGGGAGTTTTGTAAGAACAAAAAGGCATCGAAACCCTCTCAAGCAAATCCCTGCACAGTGGATGTTCAGAGGCACAAGGGCACAGTCTGGCCACATGCTGGTAAAATACACACCACGTGCTCAGGGCCATTGGGAGAGGGGAACAAAACTCGTGCAATCCACACGTGGTACCTGCTGACAGCAGAGGAGCACATTTAATGGCCACGGTCAAAATCACCCAGACACCCAACTGCAGCTCATGATTCCAGTCTGAGCACCGAGCAGTAACTGGCTCTGGCAGCCTTCGAGCCCTGGCAGGATCAGAATCCTTTCCCCAATAATTTTCTTTGTGGATCTTTTGAACTCAAAGAAGCAATTCGTATCAGATAGAGCAAAATAAACCGCAGCTGCCAAACTAAGGGATGACTTGTTAAAAGAAGTTATTTAAAAAACAGTTTTGAGTACAAAACCATGTGATTTTACAGATTTTTACTTTTTGCAGAAGTCTTGTACTGCAAATTCGAAACTCAAAGCACAAGGACTTAAAGGGCCTAGCTAAAAGAAAAAATTATTCAAAAATCCAAACAGTATCATTATCAAAACTCTATGCTTTGAACACCTGTGCTTGACACTCTCATTAGCCCTAATATTAATGGAGATGTTATCACTGTGAAATGAGGATTGTGATAGTTTGCTAACAAAAATGCCATCAGAACATTACTGAAGAGGTATTTTCTGTAAATAATTTTTAAAAGCAGCAATATTAATACATGAGTAAGAGCCTGAGTCACACTTTCCTGCTTTTTTGTGAGCCCACATCTGCAAGCCTTACTGGGACAGAGTTCCCACTAAGGTTCCCCCCTCAACAGTAACACTTTTCTTGCATTTCTTCTAGTTCAAAACTCAAAAGCTTTTCAAGCTATTCAAAATTTTTCAACTATGTTCCTACTGAGCAAGACCATCTTTCACTGATGTGCGAAAAGCTGTGCTGTTTAGCCAGAGAAAGGACACACAGTTCTCCCGATCCATCAAATACCACCTTAAATTTAACACTCACTGGAAGGGCATTATCAGTTTCAAAGAGATGTCAGGTGAAGCGATGTCCAGTGCCTCGTGCTGAGACTGAACAGCAGCAAACGCACGGGGGTTCTGTTAGTGGTGTTAGTTTTAAAAACCACAAGCCTCGGAAGCTGGAAGCCTTGTTATTGCAACGAAATTCTGGAGTTTCGCTAAACCCACAATTTCCCTCCCTTTGTTGGTGTAGCTCTCGTTTGCAAAGTGCGATGGTGCCCTGGCAGCTCTGTGGCCAGCAGCTCTGACACCGCGGCCAAGGGCCGGAGAGAGCACGGGGTGCGTGCGCTCGCTGCAGGCGGAGCGGCGGCGGCAGGAGCGGCGGGGACCCGGCAAACGCGAGCGTCCTCCCGGTGCGCTGCTGCACCGGGACCGGCACCGGCCGCGGCTCTCCCGTCCCCCGCCCGTACCGGCACCATGGAGTAGGTCAGCATCATCAGCATCTCGTCGCCGCACACGTGGCCGCGGGCGCGCTCCCCGCGGCGGCTGCGCTTGGCGCGGGCGNCAGCGCCCGCCCGCTCGCCGCCTCCATCGCCGCCGCCGCGCCCGCTCCGCCGCGCTTTTATCGCCCGCGGCCCGGGGGGAGCGCCGGGGGCCGGGCAGGGCAGGGCAGGGCAGGGCAGGGGGGCCGCCGCCGACCCCTCCCGCACCCGCGCTGGAAAAGCCGGGCAGGACACGGGTGCTGCTCTCGGTCACTTCCAGAGGGGATGCGCCCAGGACAGCCTGTGACCAGGCGCGCTTTCAAACGAGGGACCTTGTACATGGCTGCTTCCAGGTGTCAGGCAGTGAGACTGCATAATAAAAACCCCTCCTGCCATCACACAGATCCGTGACACAGATCCTGCAGCTCCTACCATCACTTTGCTCTCTCAGTAACATCATGTGTCATTCACTAGTAACAACTCACCTATTGCTTTAGAAGTTAAAGCAAGACCTTTCCCAAATTACTCCTGCTAAACCTTCTGTGACATGGGATATCTTTAATAGAACAAATTTTGCTACCAGTTAATTTATAGCCAAGATAAGAAAATGAATTCCAGCGTATAGCAGAATCTGACCGAAAAACAAATACTGCATGAAGAATGTGGAAGCTATTGAACTCAAAACACTTTTCAAAAAAGTTATTTTTAAAGCTGACATTTCAAGTCAAAGCCACACACTTTCTTACACTGATACCACTTCAAATCGACCACAGGAAATTCCCAGCTTTTGAATGCCAAGTTTCCTACAAGAGAGAGCTTTGATCCTTAGTCAAAGTGACAGTTCTCTGCTGCAACTGATCCCATACGTTTTGTCGCCATTCTAACTATGCCATTGGCCTGTAATTCCTGCTAATTCCACAGTACACTGATGGATGAACTATCAGGCCAAACCAAATCTGAGCTTAATACACTCAGTTCTGCTACAGCTGCCTAAGCACAGTAGAGAAGCAGACACAGAAAAACAACTCCATCGTATTAAATTTCTCATCTCTCTGAAATAAAAAATTACTGCATAAACTGCTGGTGTCCTCAGGCATTGCACCAGAGACTCCTTCCTTATGAAACTGCCATGATAGGTATAGGTAGAATAAGATGAAAGAAGAGGGAGTAATCATTCCATCTCATCCCATGATGGCAGATGAGACAGAAGAAAATCACCGTACACCCAAAGGCATAAGGCTTACCAGCACGGAAACAAAGAATAGTTTGGGCTGGAAGGCACCTTTAAAAGTCACCTAATCCAACCCCTGTGCAGTGAGCCGGCTGCTGAGAGTCCCATCCAACCCGGCCCTTAATGTTTCCAGGGATGGAGCACCTCTCACCTCTCTGGACAACCTGTGTCAGTGTTTCACCACACTTACTGTAAAATATTTCTTCCTTGTATCTAGTCTAAACCTGCTCTAAGATAGTCTAAGAAATAATTACAAAACCAAATATACAAAAACTTCCTGAAAAATCATTTGAGGTTTTGGGCCTTACCAAACTATTCTGAAGGTATCACAAAGTTCTCCCTATACGTGAACAGCCTTCCTGATGTCAGTGAAGAGTACAAGAATAATTTAATTGCTTCCCACAATAAATCTACACCGAGCAGGACATTCCTGGGTGTGGAAAATCCCCTTGGCCAGTTGGGGTCAGCTGTCCCGGCCGTGCTCCCTCTCAGCTCCCTGTGCACCTGCTGGCTGCCCGAGCACGAGGATCCGACACGTCCCTGCTCCAGGTGAGCGCTGCTCAGCGCCAGCCCGGGCGGCACCGTGCGGTCAGCGCCGCTCTCCTGCCTCCAAAACTCAGCCCTGCACCACCTACTAGGAAAAAAAAACCTTTATCCCAGCCAAAAGCAGGAGGCTCTGCAGCTGATGTCCTAGCTTAGCCTAGAAGTGCATATTTGAGTTTTGCTTACAGTATTACTCGTGTGAAGGAGAAAGAAGAGAAAGAAATAAGACCTTGCAGTCCCAGAAGACAGTATATCTTAAACAGGCTTAGTTTATAATTCATAGACATAACAAAATGAGTAAGAATCTATCACACCAGCAAACTTTCTGTCCAAGAACAAACAGAACTGCACCCCAGAGACCACGCAGCACAACAAACAGCAATCCTTCATCTTTATTGTCCATTTCAGAGCGTAATGATTGAGTAGAAAAAGAGTACAATAATTATGAGCTGCAATAACTACAGCTATGGAGAATAACAAAAGCAATACAGCACCCTTAGCACTCTTGCTTCCCCATCTGCCTAGTCTTGCAAGGTTTTCTCTGCATTACAATCAAAAAGCGATTGAACATTGCTCATTAAAAAAATGGGCCATTGGATCACTGCAGACATCCTGTCCAGGGCTGCAGCCTATCTAGAGCCCGCTTGGATGGCAGAGTAGCAGAATTCTTTCCCAGGCCCCTACCTGTACCCCAGGTTTATGGCAGTGTGTCAGTGCTGCACTTGGCTTGCTCAGACACACAGTTACACCTCTGGCAATAAAGTGCCCAGTTTTTGAAAGTTAGGAATCTGTTGATTGCACAATTTTGTGGCAAAGAGGTTCCCAAGCCTGCACTGAAAGTCCTGTTAGCTACTCCAGTGGCAGGAGCAGCTGACTGACTGAGCTGTGGACATTCCTGCCCCTGCTTTCTGTTCCCCATCCCATATGAACAGCAGTTTATTCAAATGTCTCTGTGTTATCTCACCCTCTGCTGCAGCCTGATAATCCTGTGTCTCCTTCTGGATCTCTTGTCCCTGCGTAACACAGCTCAGATTTTGGTTCATCCATACAGCCCTTGTCATCAGCTGCAGTGCACTTCATGCTCAGTGTCTCTGTTCCTTCTCCATGGTAAAAATCAGTGGTCCCAATGGTGATCAGCAAAGCAGAATGGAGGCTTGCGAATGTTGCTGGTAAATTCTAGAAACCTTTACCACTATTTTCTTACCAAAAAAAACCAGAAAAATTTGCTCAGTAGCAATTTAAACCCGTGTGAGAAAAGTGTTACCCCCCAGATCCATCATTTTCTCGGTTAGGTAGAATGCCAGCAAGCAGCACTTCAGTTATTTCCTGGCATTTCTCAGTCTGTGTCTCCAGAGCCCGTCCCAGCACGACTGTGCATCACAACTGACAGGGCATCAAAAGTCACCCAAACCTGTCCCAGTAATACTGGAGCCAGAAAGAAACTATCAATATGCAAACTGCAGATGCAACACTGTGTTTGTGCTTCTTAGAATTTCAGCTTTGCAGAGCTGAAATAAATTTTTAGGAAATAAAACACAGCTTTACCACAAGAGGTATTTTTGTATCCAAATTACTCACTATGTGTGCAATAAAAAATACTCCTCGATTATTCCCCGGCTGACAATGTATTCAGATGGTGTCACACTTCACTAATGCTCCCACTGATGTTTTACTTTGTAGAAGTTGTTATTACTGAAATCTCATCTATTTTGGCAGCTGTCCCAGAGATAAAGCACGCTGGGGATTGGCACGTTATTTTCACTTGGGAAACCAGTGCTGGAGGATGGACCAGGCTGCGGAGGGTGACGCTCCCGTGAGACAGTTAACCAGCCTGCCTCTGACCGTGCCCCAGAAAGACTGGATGGATTATAGTCTGTATGAATGCTGTTAGAAAGAAGATCATCTCTTTTCCTGAACTAGTTAAAGTGAAAAAAAGGTCTTTTAAAGCTTTCATAACCTGCCATGATAAACGACAGATTTTATGGGATCTCCCTTCTTCTCGAGAAATATACCAGAGGTTTAATATATTCATTTCACAATTCCAAAGCGGCTATACTCTCCAAACCTACAAAGCAGAAGGGGAAGATCATTCTTTGGGCTGTCAAACTGATGAACAGTTAAGGCTTTTCAGTAAATTTCTGGCACTTTCCTTTGCAGCAGCTGGCACTGGGAACTCCTGCAGCTCTGTGTTCAGTGGGGATGTCCTCAGGGACGAAGCCACAGCCAGAGCTGTGAATGCCCTTCCTCCCCATCCCTGCTCCCACTGCTCAAACCAGCAGCTGAGCAGCTGCAGGGCTGCTCCATCCAAATCGCAGTTGCACTTTAATATTGGCACTGAAACCAACATTGTTTCTATAGCAAAGACTTAGCTTTAAAAATATTAAAAGGCTTCTGACTACACACAAAAAGAGAGGCTTGATTTTGAAATTCATATTAGGTCGTGGCATATTCGTGTTCAGAAAAACTGGAACACGTAGGCTTGAAATGTCTTAGCAGTAGCTGTAGGTCAGCCACAACAGCAGATTTAGTGATTCAGACCACACTAAGCTGTGTGATCAACCTCACCCCACAGAATTAATTCAGGCTTCTATCCCTGACACACAGCAGAATGCCTCCTACTCCATTTCTGCACATACATTCCACACTGATTACGGCATATTGGATACAGGCTTGATTTTCGAGGAAAAGAAATTATTGGAAGAAGAGAAAAATAAACAGAAAATACTACAATTGTCATGATTTTCTATCAGAGGAGGTGTGGAAAAGCTGGAGTTACACCCCAAATCCCTAAAGCTTGTATTGTGCTTTTCACTGGCGCAAGGATATAAAACTCCTCAAGGAATCAGTAACAAATACCTTAACAATTACTTCTGATTTCAGGAAATTCCTACTTACTACAGAGCTGCAAGAATAAGCAAATTTATGCAGAGGAAAGGATATGCCAGCTGTTACTTTGGGATATCCGGTCTTAAGATAAATCATAAATCAGGACCCAGTGAAAAGTGTTTCTTACTAGGTAGGCCAAGTCGGTGTTTGAAGTTCAAAATAAAACCCATAAATATCTGCAAGTGTTGCAGCACAAAGAGCACTATTCAACAGCATCAGCAGAATGTCTCATTGTCTCTGAATGAACATTCAATAAATCGGAGGAAGATGCCTTAGAGATGCATCATCAGGGCACTGGCAGCTAAAGACTGTTTTCCCAGAAAACTGCTCAGGATTCCTCCAACACAACTTAGAAAAAAAAAAAATCAAAGCTGCACCACAGACAAAGATGACTTAAGGAGCAAAGAAAGAGAACAATTCAGACCCCACGGCTACAACCACCCATTCATAACCTAAACTATGCGAATAAAAGCAACCGATCAAAACATGTGACAAATAGTGAGTGCCTTAAAGGATCTATCTCATCTTTGTACCACCACTGAAATCCAAAAACAACGAAAAGAACTGGAGAAATCCAGACAGCTACCCTTGAAAAATAGTCCCTGCTTTTTGCAGAGGAGCCTGCAGCTCAGGAAGGAAGGAAAGGAAGAGGACACTCCTCAACTAGCCTGAAACACAGCCAGGAATTAAATACTGAATACTCAGTACCTAACAAATCATCAAACTTGAATTGTCTCCATATTGAGATACAAAACAACAAAGAAGGTAAAGGTATCCCAACAACAGAGAAAAAAACTGCAGTCTGTATGCTATGGAAACTCTTTTATGCCATCCACTTTTCAGGAGTGTGTCCAAGGAGCAAGAGTGTCTGTGGCCCAGGTAAAACAAACACACTGGGAGAAATAAAACAGCTGGATGTAAAGTAGAGCAGAATTCAATTGCCTCTTACTTCAGAAACTTCTCTCCACATTTTATCACCGCGCATGGCATCCACCCCCTTACAGCTACTACTGTTACTACAGCTAATAATTCTGAGCATTTCAGGTATTACAATTGCCTAAATTCCACCAAACACTGAAGAGGATTTTGCACCATTTCCGTGATGCTGCTGTCTTAGACATAAGCACGGAGCTTTAATCAGCTCTTTGTTAGAATCCACTCTCTGGAGCTCTTGGTAATTTTCAGTCAGGAAGCATTGAACACAAGCAGTATTCCAGCTTTTTTCCCCTCAGCATTTTGTCATTCATATTTACCACTGTGACTCCCAGAGGATTAAACATGGTTTTGCCTATTTGAGCACTTTTAACATAATAATTTGATATATAACTATACACACCATAAGTACACATTGTAAGACTATTTATAAAGCCAAGAGAAAGAAACAGCACTGTGTAATAGCGCTGTTCAATATGTCACACAGAAAAAATGTCAAATAATGAATTTTCTACCGGTATCATTGACTTTCAGAGAACTGCACACAGTCATAGCCACAAACACAGCTGAAGAACAAATGCACCAACTGCACTGGGATCATTCATAAATGGAAAAACATCAGTGTGATCTCAGAACATCCACAAGACAAGTGCTGGCTGCATTAGGTAGATTATTACAGGCACTACATGTCAACTCACATCAAAACCACAGGACATATTCTTTGAGGTCCTGATAGGAAAACCCATTGCAATTTTAGAGACATAGAGAGGTAACGAAGACAATTAAACAGTAAAGCCATGCATCAGAATGACATTAATAACAGCTATATTAAAGCAATTGAAAGCAACCTGCCATTTTCATCTTTAAAATCTACCAATAATCTAGGACTGGATCTTCTTGAGTTAGAACATTTAAAGTTTCTATCAGTAACCAAATAACTGCCAAGTATCTATTCACCCAAAATCAGGAGGAAAATCACATATGCTGGGTTAACTAAAGAGGAACCTTTAACGAGCTTATCCATGACTCCTCTCTGTAAGTGCCCCTTTCAGACAGATACGGGAACTCGGTGAGCACACAGGGACCCGAGAACAACGGGAGTCACATCCCAGCAATGACTGCTGCTCCTCTACCCCTGACAAAGCAGGACCAGGAGCCAGGTTTAGACATACAGGTCTAGAGTTAAGGAAAAGTAATCATATTCATAGAAGTATTACCTTTCAGGGAGAGTCTGATACTAAAACAAGTATTATTCAGGCACATTTCCTAAAAGGCTCTCTCTATTCCAGTGATTTTATCATCTCAAGTCATAACACAGGAGATAACATATATTACATTTTTGTTATTAGGTTAAACTTTAAATATGGTTTTCTAAATATAAACTATCTAGAAGCACAATTTTCAGAAAAGCTGCACGTCCAGTAACAATGTACAGACATAGAACTGGATTTTGAGTATTTCGCCCTCTTTAGGGAGAAGGTGTGGAAGGCACTCAGGTTTTCCAGGTGGAGGAAGGGGTACATTCCCTTCCCCCAAGCACCCTTGTTTCAGGGCTGTTTGTGCCTTGATTTGCAGAGCAGAAAATGTGCAAGTCCGTGCAGATCTCGAAATGGCACACGGCTGTGACACAACATTCGGATTGTTCTGGGAATACAGGATGGAGGGGGCACTCTGGCAGAATACTCAGTTCCTTTGCAGGCATTGTAGCTGCAGCCCACGCCAACCAGCAATTTGGCACACCCCGTGTCTGGGAAGAAGCCTCTCAGGCTGCTCCATCTGAATTTGTGTTTATTGTCTCCACAGTGAAAGATCTGAAGACACGACAAAAGGATGGGAAATGCCACAACTCAAAAAAATAGTCATTTTCTAAACAAATAGATCAAGTCAGAAAGACTTCTGAGAAAAGAGTCCTTTTATCAGATTTCTGGACATGAAAGACAGACTGGGTGCTGTGGCACTGCATTCACAGAGGTCCTCCTGGCAGGAATAGGTTGCATGCAATGACGACTTAGATGAGCACAACATTTAGTGTATGCAAAGTATTTATTATCTCTATGTAGAGTTTGAAACTAATGTTAGTTTTAATATCGATGTAATTAAACAGGATTATTCAGCTCCTTCAGGTGGGAAAGCTGGAAATCAGTGCTTAAGCTCTCAGGTGAGGGAAGTGCAGCAGTGAGGAAGAACTGCAGCATTTCCCCAGCCAGATCAGCTGCTAAGGAAAAAAACCCACCAAACAGAAAAAATGACCATTCTAGAGTGATTCACCACAATATATTACTCTTCAGCAGAGATGAGATGCAGCCTGATTGTGGGCTAATAGTAGAAATTTTTTTTAATACTCTACTTTTGCTGCAATTTGGATGCTGACTAAGTGTCCTTGCATAGCTAAGTGACTATACAAAATCTGTCTATTTAGATACTAACTTTAAAATTCATGCATGAGGGATTGTCATTTTTGTGTTACAGAATTAGATCAGGGTTTATCACAGGTATGTACAGAGTCTGGCAAGTAGAGATGCAGGCAAATGCTCTTGCTCTGCAAGCACTCGTGGCAGGGCTGCTGTGACTGGCTGGGAGGTTTGGCTGTACTTTCATCTCAGCAAAAGTTTAGCACGTTTGTTTTGAACTTTCCATGGAAAGTATCCCCACTTGTTTGGAAAAATGTTGCCTGAATCATCCCACAATATATCCAAGTGACCATTAAAAAGAATTCTGTGTGGTACAATGAGAGAGCAGCGGACTCATATTCCCACTAAAACTGCCAAATAACAGAAACTCGCTCAGAAAAAAACCAAGTGGGTACTGGAGCGTTCTTCCAAATGTGGCACCAGCTGACAGCAAGTGAGGGAAAAACAGGGGAAGCAGTTTGAAATTTTACAATTTTGATATCGCCTTTATTGCAGACATCACTGTATGAGTCTTGCAGAAAGAACACTGTACGAGACTTGCAGAGACATCGCTGCGGCAGCAGAGCTTAGTCAAAAAAAAACAAAAAAAAGAAAGAAGGAGAAAGACAGAGTATTTAACTGACAAAGAATCCTGTAACAACCTGAAGACTCATCCTAAACTACTCTGAACAGCCTGCACATTTTTCCATGACAAGGGAACAGATTGTCTCTCAAAGCACCTTTCTCCGCTCCCCAAAGTGTTGCTCTCAAATTAGTCTTGTGCCCACGGACAAAGACAGAAAATCTAAGTCAGTCCTCACTAGTTCTTGCACATCAAGGACAAAAATCTTCACACACCTCTTTCTTTTTCTCACCAGCTGAAATGCCAGTTCAGGAGAAGGAGTAAAATGAAAACAAGTTGACCAGCTAACAAGCTGAAAGTGTAGATGCTCAGGCACTTAATAAATAGAGATTTAGTTTCAGACAGTGCATCCATGACCTGTTCCCATAACACCCCATTACAGCTGCTTGTGCCTGCGACAAGAACACGCTGTCCCCTTCTTCAAAATAGGTAGAACCTCTTGAATTAACAAGTGTGGTCTACAAGAGTCTGAAGATTTGAACTGATGTAGGCAGACTAATAGGAGAAAAATATCTGTACTGTTAACTCTTTCCGCTTTGGCTTTCATTAGGAGTTTTTAATGCTGTTCTGTCCATCTGATACGGACAAAACAAGAAGAGTGATTTTGGGGGGGAAATGTGAGAGACGCACTTGACAGCTTAAGAAAATGAGGTGTTTGGTTATTGGCTCCGAAGGAGGTAAAGGCCTGACCCACAGCTGGGCCAGAAACTCCTCCAGGACACCCAGAGAGGAGGAGGCTGAGGCGGCGAGCGGCAGCGCACGGGAGTGCCCTGCACACCTCTCGACTGTGCGGCACCCGACTGTGAGCCACACATTCTATTCCACACATGCAAGAGCCTGCAGGAGCTGCCTTTGAGCCCTCCCTGCCGGGCTGCAGGGCAGAGATCTCCCCTTGAGCTTCCCGAGGCGGCTCCTCAAGACAGAGAGACCTTCTGCTAATGACAGAGCTTTGGATGAGTCCAGCTCAAGCCTCCTCTGCATTGCCGCTGGACTGCATTCCAGGTGACTCTCCCCTTGAGCAGGGACACCTCTCCAGGTTTGAGGTTCCTCTCCTAAGACCAGGAGATTCTTCCTTGGAGATCTGGTGTGAAAATGACCCTCAGAAACAAGCTGAACCAACCCACCAGCTCCTGTGCACCTCCTCCCACACGGATTACTCAGGGGAAGAACGCTTGTGCTAAAGCCCAGAGCACACAGACATCACGTGAGGCCTGTTTTTAAGAAAATTAAAACACATGTACACAAATTAAGGAGGTGCACTTGGTCATCCTGCTGGCAGTGTTGCCTGCATTTGTTCCACATAAAAGAAACCACTGAAGAGATCTTTTTGAGTGTTCAAACCCACATGAAGCACCTTTTATAAAGCTCCCTCCATCAACAACAGTTGCAACCAAAAAAAAAACCACCAAAAACAAACACTAAACCCCAAGTACCCAAAGGTGATGTCTGAAGACTGGTACCTGTCTCCAGGCAGTTTAGGCAGAGATTTCAAGAGGCACTTATGCACTCTTCTGTACCTGCCAATATGATGAGCTTCTCCTAAAGCTTTTCTTTCCTTCCAGAATAAGAGCTAATGTTCTTCACTGAAACTTTGATGACCACGACACCCTAGACCTTGAGCACCCACACTTCCCGACACCCTCTAAAGTTTGGGGGTTTGGGCAATAAGCTAGAAAGAGAATTGTGAAGATTTGTGAAATAGAATTGCCAGATCTGCCTGGGGTTAGAACTGCAAGCAGTGCAGACCTTCTGAAGCTGGGCATGAAAGGAAAAACGTGGGCAGCAGAAATGGATTCAATCAACTTCACTGCCACAGGAGTACTCAGGTGATCTTTTGAAAATGGCTTTAGCTAGGGAAGCTGAACTCCAGTTTGCATGAAGAGAATTCTGCTGGGGAGGCCAGAAAAGTTCATCTCTGCACTGAATATAATGTTAGCAAGGCCAAACAGGACAGCTCCTTACAAGACACTGCACAAGAAGAATTCACATACAAAATGTGAATCAAAATACACCTGCCTATGCACACAAAACACACCTGATTATGTGCACCCTGAAAGGGCGCATTTATGAAATGAATAGATATATTCCTGTAAATGGATGAAAGAATAACTCAGAGAAACAGTCATGGAGGGGATATGAATAGGTTTCAGAGAGCAGTGGGAGCTGCCAAATGCAGGAGCTGTTCAGGAGCAGCACCCAGGCACCGCCCAAGGAGGCACTGGAAGCGTGGCTGGAGATGAAGACAATGGCTGAAAGCTGATTTGTGCTTCATTAGGTCTCATTGCTTTAACAATGGACTGAAACAGACTCAAAACCTGCAAGCGGTTCACTGACATGATTTTCAGGAGCTCATGAGTTTTTACACACAGCAGATGTTTAGTTGGACAGTTTTGCTCAGCAGTGCAAGAACCTGACCGGCTGAACATCATCACCTGTTCCCCTGGCTGATACACACCTGAATTATAAAGCAGCACTGGAAGTATTTGAGCAGAGATAATTGCAGCAGTCTCAGCTCCCTCAGTATGTGATAGTATGTGGCTGTCCATCCTTGGGGTGAAGCAAGCATTTCCCTCATGCCCTCCAGCCTGCACTGAAACCATCAGAACATAAAAGAGTGAAGATCTGAGCCTGACCCCATCCTACCAGTTTCATAATACTGATTTTTATACTAGTGATTTCATTGCCCTGGTTCAGTGTAAGCTGTTTTCTTCCCACATAGTCACTGGGGGAGATCCGAGCCCTTCTGACCAGAGCAGAACTCTAATCAGTGTTATCATACGAGCCACAGCGTCCCTAGAAGGTTACACACCCTTCTGCTCAGCTATGAAGAGTATTTTGCATCCTTTTCCCTCAACAGCCTATTGTGAAACATTTAGAACAAAAAAAACCCTGCTTTATTTTTGTTTAATGGTATAAAATCCAACTTTGTTAATTCAGTGAATGCCTACTCAGGCTCTGAAGAATTTGTAGTATTCAACCATAGACCTTTGTAGTGAACAACAAGTCCAATCATTCTGGTTGCATTATGCAAAGTTCCAGGAATTCTTTGGCATGAGAGAAAGATACATTTTCTCTGGTATATGGAAATATTATTTGATTTAAAGTTGTATCCCACAGAAGCCAATCTTGACAAAACACAGTTTGAATATAAACAATTATTTTCATGCTGTTGAACCCATTTTGAGACTACTTCATGACCAACTTAATCAGCTTCCTACTCCTGAACTGATGCACAAATTCCTTGTATTGGTAAGTAGATATATAGCACTGGCAGAAGAAGGAGCTCCAAACAAAAACAGGTTTTTCCTCTTCAGACATGCACTTTTGGTTAAATAAATTATCATAGAGCAAGGAATAAAAATGTGTTTCTGTGAGACACTGGCTGCTCTTGGTCTCCCCTGAACCTCTAGCAGCACTTGCTGACAAAGAAAAAAACTGAATTTGTTTCGCATTCCTTACATTAACTTCTTATTGTGCTAAACTCATTGTTCTGATAAGCTTTTAAAAATGGGTACCTAAGTAGTTTACTTAGTGCATGTATAACAAAGAATATCTAAGGATTTAGGTGCTTCCAAATGAAGCTAACATTTGTTTTAATTTCAATCTAGCACTAATGAAAGCAATGCCTCCGAGAGCTCTTTCGCCAAGAGCCAAGTTACTCTCTAATGCCCGTGCCTGACCCATCCCCAGTAAAACAAACCAGCAGTGAGGGGTGCCTGCAGCCTCACCAGCGTTTGGAGGAGCAGAACCTCCCTTTGCGTCCCTCCTCGGCAGAACACAAAAGCAATGATGTGCTTGCAGTGGCAACAGGGACCAAGTTTGGCTTCTGAAAAAACATGTGGGGAGCACCCAGGAAAAACACAAGCAGAACACCAGCACAGAAAATCCAGCACAAGCTGTTGTTCTTCTCAGCAGCTGAAACCACGACAACACAAAGTGCCACGAGCCAGTTCCAAGTCATGGGAAAGAGCTGGAAACTTCTGCGACAGCTTTCTCATACAAGGCTTTCTTAATTTGGTGTCTCTGAAACAATTATCCATCTGCTCCAGAAATGACCACCTATATTAGCTTGCCCACATTAACAATCTGTAAGAAATACATCATGCATTGGACCAAAACCAGCCCCAAAAGCCAGCTCCTCCAGAAGGTAAATATCCCTTGGCTACAAGCAGTAAGGACAAACAGTTGGCTTGTAAAAGCAAAAAAAACCCCAAAAACTAATGCATGACTTCCCCTAAACTGTTAGGTAGGCTCAGAAGTCACAACCAGATATCATCTCTTCTTGAAATAAAACAAAGTAATTTTAACACTTTCAGAATATCAGGTACTATGCCACAGGTTGTAACCATTATTGTGTCCAGCTCTGCCCACGTGTGCTTGTGCTGTAAACAAGCCTCTGCATAATAAATAGATATGGAAGAGTGTGTCCACACGGAAAAAGAACAAGAGTTCAGTTCTCAGATTGAAATTGTGCTGGGTTCTGGTTGTGTAAGCTGAGTCTCTTCCATGGGGTTGCAGTAACGCAGCAAGAGTTTGTGCATGAATTCAGTCCTTATTCTCTCCAAACTGTCTGCATTACTTATTTACTTAAAGAAAGGCTTCTCACAAGAGATTTTACATCCAAAAAAACTCTAGGTCTCTTTCATCCTTCCCTGAGTTAAAAATATTCCATCACTGGAACCATTGCACATAACCCTTAATACCTTCTGTTCCAAGTGACATCACAGTCCTTTAAATGTAAGACTCTTTTCCCCATTAGGTGGGTTTTCTTATTAAAGAAATGCTAATGCTAAAGCTTTGAGTGAATTCAGAAAAAGAAGAATGAAAACATTTTATGAGAATCTTTTACATTTGTGGCCCGACAGTGAAAGACAAAGATGCACAGTGTCTTACTGCCACAGGATATAACTCAGCCTTGCTGAAAGCAGAACTGAGCCACTGAATTTTCTAAACTAAGCAAAAAGTAGTAAGTACTTGCAAAAAAAGATTATTTTGACCTATTTCCCAAAACAGTCTGTCTGGACTCCCAGGGGTAAACCTGCAGAAGAGGCAGCTGAGCCAGCTAAGGATTTCCCTAGCAGACATTGAGACAATTTGGACTCCTCTTGCTTCAAACCAGTCACAGGCACAGGTACCTTATCCATGCTTCTGTGTTAGTCTCCTCTTTTAACAGCATCAACGCCTTTTCCTACAGATCTTTGGACATTAAAGTTTCCTGTAATCACATAATGCAATTCTTCAAAGCACTCGGAAGTTAAGTTTGAGTTGCCCAAAACTACAGTAAAAAAGGAGAAGCATCACAAAGCAGAGGCACCAGCCTTTCGTGTGTGCAGCCCTTCTGAAGAGT
This sequence comes from Oriolus oriolus, assembly GCA_013400235.1. Classification (NCBI taxonomy): domain Eukaryota; kingdom Metazoa; phylum Chordata; class Aves; order Passeriformes; family Corvidae; genus Oriolus; species Oriolus oriolus. The sequence continues at coordinate 161,670 of VXBT01004356.1, read as the reverse complement.
TATCGAACCAGCAGGGACCACGAAGCAAAGAGCACACACAGGAGTGCATGGGAGAGTCAGTCAGCCCTCTCCAGTGTCAGTGAAGGATTGTATCCTACAGAACATCACTGACAACTTCATACATTCTTATTTTAGAATAAGACCTTCGGACTTCCTTGCTGCTGGAAACTGAAAATACCTTTACATGCACTTGGCAAAGAGTCGATAGAATTTCTGTTAGTTGTTTCTCCCATTAAATGACAAATCCATTTCCTTGTTCAGAGCCACCAAACACAAATTATAAACTTTGTTTGCTTTTCTCTTTTACTCTCCAGTCACAATTCGGATCAGCACCAGGCATGTGCATCTCCACCACTGCCTGTTTTGCAGCAGATACACTGATCTGGAGAGGTAAAATTACAAAATTTTCTTTTCAAAGCAACAGCCCCTGATCTATTACCATAAACAAACTTCCATCTCTAAGCAACTGATCTCTTAGCAACAAGAAGCACCTGCATAAAAGATGCTACGGAGAGTGATCACCAGAAAACCTACCCAGACCTCTCAGAGGAGCACACCAGGAGCCAGGACAGCACTCTCCACCGGCAAAAATCCAGAAGTAACAAGAACACACAGGTAAATTTTCAATTCATATTCTAGCAATTTTCTTCAAACAGTATGAGTAGGACTTTACATAAATGGGATTTATTTTTGTTTTGAGTGGGAAGTGTGCCTTCTGGAGCTGCTTTGATCTGCTACTGTAATTATCTTTGTGTAAATTATATGCTGTCACTAACTACACACAGATTTTTTTTTTTTAGTAAAAAATGTGCAGTTCATTGGCCAAATTCTTGGTTTTAAAACAACAGTAATATGCTATATATTTTGCAAGTATTCCACAAAGTTTCTTTTTAAAAAAAAGGGCATGGTGCTCTTGCAGAATATCTATCCTAAGAAAGTGTATTCACTTTGTGCAGCCTTTCAAGCTGTTTACATGACATGAAAAATATTAAATCATCTCATTTTTTATAGATACGGGCTCCCCAGATTAAAAAACTAAACCTGCTCAGTGTTTATGTGGTATCTGATCTCATTCTTTAGACTCTGAGGTGGATTTTTGTTGGTGTGTGCCATGACAAAGTTAAGGTAGAATACACAGCATGGGACAGACACTGTCAGCTGTCACTGCACAGCAATGCAGAATTAGTTGGGAAGCGTGTGAATTTTGGACAAACTGACATTTCCAAGCCTCAGTGTCACAGCAGGGAAAAACTGATTGTAAGTGAGGCTAAAAAAGTGAGGTTAAAAAAAAGTGAGGATAAAAATCAGGTAGAACAAGTCTGGAACTGACCCAGAGAATTTTTTTATTCTACCACAGCTTGATCTCTCTCAGTTCGTACTTGCTGTGGAAAAGTGCTGTCTTTCTTCTAGCTGCTCTCAGTCAATGAGTATATCTGATTAATAAAGTCATTTGCAAAAAGAATGGTTTGAGAATTGCCATGCATTCTTAGTCTTGTTTTTTCAAATACCCAGATAAACTTTTCTTCAGGATTAATTTACATACTTTGATAAAATACTTGATGTTTATAGCCAGAGGGAAAAAAAGTCCAAAATTTAATTCATATTTCTTAGAGAGTCATCCTTTCTGTGCCAGCTAACTTTTTGCTCAAACTGATCAAGGTGTTTGCTAGCAGTAAAAGCACATCAGCAGAAACATGACTCTGCTAGAGAAAGCTGCTTTTTATCTGACAAATTAGAAACAAAACCCCTACCCAGCAGTAACAGAAACCAGCTACAGAAACCCCTCCTCACACAGGCCTGCTTTGCCATAGCCACAACAAGGAGTCTGATAAAAAGCAGTTTAGAGAGGTTTCAGTTGCCTATCCACGACTCATTTCCTGGTTAGTTTTGAGTGAATTGGAGCTTATGGCATTTTAAGGAAACTTTGAGGCAGACAGGCAGTAAATTCCAGTCCTGCCACTGCTGCAGAAGTTTGCAGAACCCCACAGCTCTTTCTGGTGGCTTACAAGCACCAACACAGCCGTTCTGCTCCAGGAGATGGTTTGTTCCACATGAAACCCTGGGGCAGCCTGATGTGGATGGTGCTTCTCACGGACATTGTGGTGGCCTGTGAGCAGCAACGAGACCTTTGGTGAAAAGTGCTAAAACTGGCGAGTTATTTTTGCAAATCACACACCAGCCACCACATAAAAAGGCACAAAAAAGAGGCACTGCTCTCACTACAGTAATCCAAACAAACTGTAATATTCAAATGGAGTCCTGCATTTATAAAAGATATTTTTGATGTATTTATTTCCCTGGCAATGGGTTTAGTCTGCACTGACCAGTTAATTTCCAGTCACACGCCAGTTCTGGGTGGTGCTACAGAAACTGACTGACCAAACTGCCCCCAGACAGCAGGAATGCCAACGTTTACAGCAGCAACTGTGAGTTTGCAGCTCCAAACTTCTCTGCACGTCAGAACTCACTGCACACTTTGAGTGGAAGGAGTGACAAGGAATCGAGTTTAGTGGACACTGGGGCAGGTACAGGTGTGGCCACCACCAGCACAGCAGCAAGGCAGCAGCATTTTACAGGTGCTGTCAAAGGCAGCTGGCAGAACTTAAAATCTCAGAGAAGCAGGCTCTGGGGACAGATCCCATTCAGCTGTGAAACAAGGTAACCCTGCCATGAGAACACTCAAAATCAAAAAGCAGAATTCCAGAGAATAGCAGATGCAGCAAATGTAACAATCCTTCTTATCTCACGGTACAGATGTTTTTTCAACACACAAAATCACGGCTGTGCTCTGCATCTCTCTCTCACTTGCCCTCTGACACAACATCAGGCTCCTACCTCCTCATTTACTTGTCAAGAGCCCCTTCAGATTGCCAGGACGATCATGACTGAATTCCCACTTCCAAGCTTCTGTTGAAAGCTGTCATCTCTTCCTTCTCTCTTCCTCCTCCTCTAACCTAAACAACAGATGAAGTTGTAAGTGCTATTTAGATTAGATTTCATAGTAATCAAGTGGTACAGGGTTATTCTACAAGGCTGTAATAACCATTCAACACTGCTGGAATACATTTCCATAGTAATTAGATGTGACAGACCTCTACAGCTACACAAATTCCAGCCCACTGACTCAAACACTAGAAATGACTGGAAATGGGATTTATTCCCTCATTTTCACATTTTACCATATTTATCTTCTTTTTGAGATGCAGAGGATTGAGTTAGAAATACAAAACAGTCCTAAACAAGGCAGAGTTCAGAAGCAGAGCAATGAAGACACCTAACTTTAAAATGTCTGCTCTGCACACTGGGATTGCAAACCCACCTGTAAGGAGAGATGTCTGACAGATAAAAAGGATCAGATCACTAAAACACAGTGAAAAATAATTAAGTGATAAAAATAATTAAGTAATAGAACAAGTGAAAAGTAATTAAGAAAAAAGTACCGTGAATCAAAGACAAAAGATGTCACAAGAGGAGTGCAACACAAGATAACCCCTAAACTGTGATGGAAAACTCAGTGATGTCCCCATTGCATCCTGAGAGAATTACAGCATTAGAAGAGACCACAGAAACCAGGGTGACACTAAATAAATGTGCAATCTGATGCTCACAGAGTAATTTACCTCTCACCTTACAAGGAAATGATAAACACGCTCCAGTTTAAAGAAGTCTGCTGTGTTCTCAACTCTAAACCCCACAGCCTTTCAAGGAAACAAGACAATCCCTCCATCAAGGGTGTGACATATTCTGGACACCTGGTGATAATTACCCACTTCAAATCAATTAAAACCTACTATTTTATTTTTCAGAGGTACTGTGTTCCTTCAGTCCATATCAACATCAGCAAACATTGTGGTACAGTGGGAGCAGATCTGAAGAACAAAATGGTTTTTGTGTGAAATAAGTCTGTTTATTTTTCCCAACTGTTTAAATGCAGATAAGTTGCTTCAGGTGCTGCTCATACTGGTCACTAATGCTTGGGAATTTATAACGAGTAGCAGATTTTTCTCTCCTGACAGATGAACCACTCCAAAGGAAACAACTCCAGGATGCAAGAATGGCTCTCCAGGAGTTTTCGGGCAGTTTTATGAGCTTCTTCTTAAAATTAAGAGACATTTTCAGCTCTATTCCATAATTTGATTTTATGAATTTGCTCTTTTACTGACAGTCGTTAAGTCCAAAGCTCTAACTGGAGTAAGAGATGTCACTACAGCTGTCCTTTCCTCGTTACTGTGGACCTTGTCATCACTCCTCATATTACCTTTAGCAAGAAAACGTGTAACAGAACCTAGAATTTTCTCCTAGTGCTTTGTAGCCAAGACTCAAAATTCAATAATCTAAAGGGCCCTCTGCTGGCAGCTGCTTCCCCAGGTGCTGAGACCGGGAACTGCTGCCAGCTCACACAGCCTGGGCACATCCATCCGTGCCCAAAAGCACTTTCTGACAATAAAGTCTCTTTTCCCCTACTAGGCACTGGGATTTTACAAGCTTCTCTTGCCCCATGCTTCCTGCACCACGTGAGTAACAATGAGAACCCACAAACCCCTCAGATGTGAGGCACACCTCAGCCAGCTGCAAGGAAAGCAAAATTGCTCACAGCAGGCAGGACAAAGTGAGCAAAGCAGTGCAACCTTCGTGGGCACAGCGGGCACCCCAGCCCCGCTCCATTCCTCACTTCCTCAGTCTGTTCAGTGACTGCCTCGTACCCAAATGGGCTTGGCTGAGTTTCTGTGAGCAGCGACTTCACTCATGGCCAGCTCTCAAAAAATGCAACAGGTAAAAAGCAGGATAAGCAGTTCGCTTGAAAGATTTTTAAGGTGAATTTTTCATGGCCCAGCTGGCTTTTGCAATGGAGAAAAGTGGTTCAAAATGCAAGCCCTGAAAGTCTGCTTCGATCATCCTCACTGAAATAAAGCAAAGAACTTCTCAATATAGGGAATGTCAACTGTTCAAGATCTTGAGAAGCCACTTTGAAAAAAAATAGGACTATTTTACATCAGTTCAAGGGCATAAAAAGGATTCAAACTTAATGCTTTGCCTTTAATACTTTTATCTACATGACAGCACAATCCAGGATATCAAAATTAAAAATGTAACAGTAAGGTGCACACTGATGTGTTGGACATATCACAAAAAACCAAAAATTTTCTGTTACTAAAAATTATAAAATTATAAAGCTGGGCCATACAGTCAAGAGTCTAAAACCCAGTCCATTGCTATCTATATTTTGAAAAAGCAGAAACCTGCCTCCATTCCTCTGTCAAACAAAGATAAGCTTTAGCTGTGAGTATTTAAGAGCTGAACGAGATCAAAACTCAGGGTTGGTTTTCAGAAAATAGAAGGGGGAGACTCATTCTTGCAAAGCACACGGTGCAAACATATCAGGACCTTGAACTCTGCCAGGGCTCGCCCTGCAGATGTAATATCCACAGAGACACGTGGGGAGGTATGGAATTGGTTTATTTCACAGCACCCAGATGCAGAACCAGCTCCATGCTTCTCTTCACGGGGAATATGAGGCAGTGAAACTCCTGTACACACACCAGAATGGCTTGGAGATGAAAAAAAAGACAGAAAAAATTCAATGCACAACAGAGCCTACCTGTGCAATGGAGATCAAACATGAAGTTTGTGCAGATCCAGAGAGAAAGCAACAAAAAAGTGGAACTACACGCCCAAGTGTGGCTCTTTCCCTCTGTAATGCTCTAAGCTCAGGTTAGTGCAAGGGGCTGAAGCTGATAAATGCTGACATATTCACGGGCGAGCTTCGGTTGTGGTAGGGAGCGGCACTCAAGGAGATTTAAACTAATGAATGCCATCACACAGTAACAATTCTCGTGGCTACAAAACTCTGTTTCACAACACTCAGCTGGATGTGCCCGGGGTGTGACCTGTCCCCGGACACCCCCAGAGGACGGGGGCTGCTCTCCACTGCAACAGCAGGCACGTTCCTAAGAGGTCACCCGGCAGATTGGTCATTTTGGAACACAAAAACCCCAGGAGCCTGGCACAGGAAACATCCAAAAGAGAGCACTGCACGCACCTGCAAGGTTTTAAAGCACTGCTTGCTCCCTTTCCCCATATTCCCTTCCCCATATATTTCCTCCATCGACCACAAACACCAGGATTCTCGCTATCTAGAGAGCATCCACCCCACTCTTGGCTTAGTTTAACACAACTGTAGCCCTGACGGTCACTACAAAGCAAGATCTCGTTATTTCTGTGATGAGACCGAAGCACAAGACAAACAAGAAAGCACTTGCTGAAAGTAAACTGTATCAAAAAGCGTCCTGCTGAGTAAATACATCCTTCAGCTTCGAAATGTTGTTGCAGGAAGAAACAAAGCAAATCTATTCTTAGTTACTGCCGGAGCAGAATTAAGGTGTTTTATCAAGTAAATACTGTGCAGGTTCAAGCAGTGTCTTTCTGTGGTCAAATGAGTTCTCACTCGTATTCCTTCTCAGGTACAACTTCTTATTTTTTATGACTTAATTCAAAAACGTGCAAAAAACCTTTGAATGAATCCTTCTATTTCCTTTAAGAAACCTGTTCACTGTCTTTGGGTTTTCCTTCCTGTGTTGAGTGCTGGTTACAGCCTGAGTAAAAATCTGGCAACAGACAATCTATGATCCTGTTTGTTATGGAATATTTTATATTTTTCAAAGTATTTAGCAGAAGAACCATAAATGTGTCCAATACATTATATTACATTATATTACACTCAAAGCTTGGCAGTAAAAAAAAGCTATAATACATGTTTCAAGCTACAAACTGGGGTACTTTATCTGTATCATTGAAAACCACCATAGTTATTCTGGAAATTCAGGAACTCTGGCACTACAGGCATGCAGGAAGGGAACAGCTCAGTAAGAGAGAAAAAAGCTGGCAAGTGAACTCATTCAATGCTTCCACATGTGCTGAAAGTTTAATTTCTCGTGTTTTGGTTAGAGATTTGCAAGGAGTAAACCTCAGAGCTGGCCAGCCAAGTCAGTATCAGAGATAAAAGGTCTGTCAGCCAAAATATCCAAAACTATGCCTCAGCATCAAGGTCAGACAACCTTTGTTGTTCCCAAGCAAAAAGAGTGTCTGCTTCATGTCTCTTGTGCCTGGTGATGAAGCCTGTCCTGGCAGCCCCTCCAGGAGTCACCCTCGCTATAAAGCCACGTCCAGAGCTGATTTGCTCGTTTGTAGGAACTGCAAAGGGGGTGAGAGGTACCGAGCAAAGCTGAACACATCTCAGCTTTGACAGCCTCTGCCTCTCTCCCCCTTCCTTTCCCTCTCTCTCTCTCTCTCTCTGAAGCAAAGGAGAATCTCTTGGGAAAGATGGTCCTGGAAAGCCTGAACCCGATGCACTACAACATCACCAGCCTGGTCCCGGACACGATGCCTGTGGCCACAGTGCCCATACTCATCCTCATGTGCTTTCTCTTTCTAATATGGAATCATGAAGAAACTTCATCAATACCAGGTAAATTACCTATAGCTATAGCGCCACATAAAAGTTTTCAGAGTAATTTTTGTTTGTTTCTCAAATTCAAGTGAGAAAGTAATGCTGAATAATTATTTCATGACAACAAAATTCATAATAAATCAGTTTAAATAATACAGATTTCTAAAAATTCCTGATAAAGGAAATCAGGCTTATTCTAACTTCAGAACTTCTGTAATAATCATGGCTTGGCCATATGACATTTAGTTTTCAGCTTTATTATGTGTACGCTAGAGATATAATACTACTTTACAAACTCTAGATGTTCACATTTTCATGTGCATTATAAACTACTTTTTACATGTTTTAAAGTTTAGGTCTTTCTAAATTACCTTGACTCTAATCAATTATCGAAGAAGCTATTCAGATTTTAGTAGGTTATCAATCTTTTTCTCTATCTTTAGCACTGAAGACTCTCCAGAACAGAAAGACACGGAATTCCCTTTCCCTTCTGTGATGTTCTGGGCTCTTGTTCAGACATTACTGACTCAATTTATTGTTCACCAGATGCCGCACGATGGAGAGCAGTGCACGCATCTCCCACAGGTGTTCGAGAGGGAACACCCTAAACCAGTACAGTGACTCCTGAACCTGAGAAAAGAGCCTTGCCCAAAAGACCATTTCTTCCTTCCAGGCTGCGGGCACTGTCCCTCCGAGCTGGGAGCCGTGCGGAGAAGCCGGGGTGTCGTTTGTGGGGCACCACTGAGAGCACCCCGGGCTCCCTCGGGCACCGAGAGCTCCCCGGCACAGCTGTGCTGAGCCAGCCTCAGCCCAGGGCTGCCTGTGGGACCTGGCACGGTGCAAACCCCCTTCCAAAGGGAGGTGCTCGGAGGTGTTCCCTTGTCCGGGAGCGCTGCCGACACCAAACCTCTCTCGCCCTGTTCCCTAGGGCCGGGATACTGCATGGGAATCGGGCCCCTCCTTTCCCACGGGAGGTTCCTCTGGATGGGAGTGGGGAAGGCCTGCAACTACTACAACAAGACATACGGAGAATTCGTGAGAGTTTGGATCAGCGGTGAAGAAACATTCATAATCAGCAAGTAAATCCTTATTTTCTATGCTTAATAACTTGAAAAGCCTTATCATATCTTTACAACCTCTTTGCTACTTTTTTTCTAAAGCACAATTGAAGTTACCATTTTCAAAAATTTTCCTAACAAAAACTTTTACTTTCTGCTGTTCACAGATCTTTTTGTAATCTTGTGTTTGTTTAAAGACTCTGCTATTGAAGTTTTGGTGAATTCTCTTGGTATTTTTTTGTGGAAAGGAAAGTACTGCGGCTCAATCCTAAAAATAATTTACCATCTATTTTACTTTTCCATTTAATATTAGGATTACCTTCAGTTCAGGGATCTAGACCGACTGCAATGTGTGATTAAGTCAAATTTTCATTTTCTATGTTCTTAAGTTTCTCCTTAAAGTGGAAGTAAATGCTTGAAGGTTATGGCTTCAATTCAGCAATATAATTAAGTAAATACAGCATTATAGTATTATGAGTAATTCCACTCCAATTAATGGGATTATTCATAGGCTGCAATTATACACAGTATAAAACATAATGCTAAACTTCAGTCAATCATTTCATTAGCTCCAGTGGATATGCTTTCTTCTTACACTGGATTATTATAAATCATGTCATGAAAAAGAAAAGAAAATAGAGTAGTAAAATGTTTACCACGTGTGATTGATAAAGAATCAGAACCTTTTTAGTAACAATGTCAATCAATTCATACTTTCATTAATTAAAAGCTTTTGAAAGGCAGCGCAGCATAGAGAATTACCACAGAATTTGCCACGTGGTGCAAGTCAGCTTCATCTCCTTTTTAACCTCTGTAGAAAGAGGTAATCGTGACAGGGAAACTGTTTACATTCCCACCCTGCATAGGTGTTGCAAATATCAACTAATGCAGGAAAACATTCTGATAATGCTGTGAAAGCTTTGAAAACACTGCAAAGTCTAACTGCGGCCTTTCCCTGTCTGTGCTGCCAGTTCATCAGGAACAAACCAGGAGTGCTGCTGAACCACGTCAGATTTATACTCAGCACATCCCTTTGCTTCAGGCATTTTTTGCTTTAAATCATTGACTGTACACAGAATACAAGTATTTAACATTTTTTTAAAGCAAGAACGTAGAATAACATTTTCAGTGGATCCTAAATTCACAGCAAAACTAAACACAACCTGGCTTCTGTAAAAGAAAACCAATGTCATCCTTTTTTCACCAGAGTCATCTGAACTTTTAGCACCAAATCTGATACCGTGGTGCCACTATGCAGAGAGAGGGACTTGCAGTCTCGGTTACAACAGCTGAAGTCTTTTGGGGGACTTCATTAAATAGTTTCACAGGAAAACCTGCTTATGCATGGTCACTGGACAAAACCCCTCCTTGCAGCATTGTGCTGTGTCTCCTGCACAGACACACGTGGGGCAGGAGGGACAAAAATGAGCCTGCTGCAGCTTTTCCTTTCTGGGGACAGCTGTCCGAACTCAACACCATCTTCTCCTGTTCAGGGACACACAGATGGTGTGCCCTGACATGGGAAAGAACTTTAATGTTAACCTTACCCCTGGGTCACGCAAAACCACAAAACCCAGAATATTTGCAGTCAATAGCAGAAGTCACATTTACATCGCCTGGCTGAAAAAATAAACTAAACCCGTGTAAGAAGTCTGGGGTTTGGCCCACCGACTGTACTACATGGTAAAGAAAGAAGCACAGTGTTTCATTTCCATCTTTGTTCTGATCTTCTTTCTTTTGGTTGGATTCTGGTTGATCAGGTTCTTATCACATCCACATTTCTGAAATGCTGGCTCCCTCTAAAGGAAATGATAAAGCAAGAATGCTGCTGCCAGCATCTGCAAATTAACCTTAGTGAGTGTAAGAAGAATTATGCATAGCATGGATTTCCCTTACTTGTCTATCTAAGAATATTTATTATTTATCCCACATCATATTGTGATGATGCATATTTTAGTGATGCATGTACATTTATGCTTTCAGCATGTGTCTGGGAATGACCAAAGAGCTACAAAAGTATAAATAGTATTGACTATACCAAAATTAAACTAATTAAATACACATCAAATATTTTACCTTATCCTCTGAAATATCTGACATTGGTCACTGACAGAGCATACCACATAGATCTGCACATTTCTATGTACACACACTAATCGGTTTAAAATCCTTCGTTAACCATTTGCATTTTAATTGAAAAATAGTTTAAATCTGAACAGAAGAAATTATTGCTCTAATATGAATTCTGAAGGCATTGATCATCAAGATTTTTAATCATGTAAAAGGAACAACATTTCGTGCTAGGCATTGCATTCTTAATTTAACAGGAAGTGCAAGTCAGCACTTGGGAGCAACTGTAAAATGTCACAATACAAATGCTGTATTCAGCCTTTGAAACAGTTTTTTTTTGATTTGGGGTTTGTTCCTCCTTCCTTTCCCAGATCCTCCAGTGTGTTCCACGTGATGAAGCACTGGCATTACGTGTCTCGATTTGGGAGCAAGCTGGGATTGCAGTGCATTGGCATGTACGAGAACGGGATCATCTTTAACAACAACCCGGCCCACTGGAAGGAAATCCGACCCTTTTTCACCAAAGGTAACTCAGCGTGCACTGGCACCCTGCCCCACCGTGACACACAGAGCCAGTCCTCGCTGGAATGCTGCTGTGTTTGTCTGAAATCCCTATATTTTCCTTTAAAAGGATGATAAACCAGTTAAGTTCCAGGATGGTTTTACCCCAGCCACTGACACAATAACGTTTGCTGTTTTATCGACACCGTTGTCGCCAATTGCGACGCTGTAAAGAGTTGTAAAAAATTGTACAAAAATTAACGAGGCTTTTGCTCATTTGCACCAACGTTTCAGCTCTTTCTGGCCCCGGGCTGGTGAGGATGATTGCCATTTGTGTGGAGTCAACCATCGACCACCTGGACAAACTGCAGGAAGTAAGGACGGAACTGGGGAACATCAACGTGCTGAACCTCATGAGGCGGATCATGCTCGACACGTCCAACAAGCTTTTCCTTGGGGTCCCTCTGGATGGTACTGACACCCTCAGGGTTATGCCTTACGTTGGGTCTGAAGTGCACATCCAAGGAAAATTCACTGATATCACTCAGCAGTTTTGTCTCAAAAAACAGAGCAAGAACAGACTCTTGTATCAGCATACAATTAATTGAAATTGACTTACTATCGTGTTAGTTATAAAAGAGAGTTTTATATGACCAAAAGCATACATTAGCTTATCACCCACCTTAATGAATTGTGCCACTTAAAGAGATTTTTATGCACCCATTTGGTACAACTCCTCTATTATATTATGTTCATGCAAGAATCTGAAATCTTTCTACCAAACTAAATGATTGCTCTGATAAATTAACCTAAAAATTTATATCTTCTGCAATTTCTTCAGCCTCAAACCCTGTGACAGAAATAATATGATCAGGATGTCTAAATTGCCCCATTTCAGGGTTCTGCTCCTGCTCTCCTGTGGGAGACGCTGTGGCTCTGGCTGGCACACCTGTGTGTCCTTGCAGCAAGCGTTTCTCCAAAGCTCCAGACCTTTTTTCACAGCGTGCTACAAACGTTACCCACCAGCTGCTCATCAAATTCCCACGAGCTTAGCGGAGCACGGAACACAACCTTATTATTAATTTTTTCTGAAGGATTTTTGTTACTTGACTACTGACTTTTTTTTTTTTCTTTTCAGAAAATGCCATTGTACTTAAGATTCAAAACTACTTCGATGCCTGGCAAGCGCTTTTATTAAAGCCTGACATATTTTTTAAGATTTCTTGGCTGTGCAAGAAGTACGAAGACGCAGTGTGAGTATCAACAGCTCTGCAAAGTGTTTGCACAAGATTCTCTCTTCCTACAAAGGAGCATTTCCGCTGATGCTCCCCTCTGCCGCGCAGAAACTGAACTGTGACACTTGCAGAGGTGGCTGCTGAGGTCCCCTGTCCGCAGAGCCACCACACAACCAGATTTGCCATGGGTGGTACAAGCAGCTGAGTTCCCGGGCCAGTTCAGAGCCTTTGTCCGGCCAGTCCCAATTTATTCACCAAAATATCGGCTCGTGCACACCCAAACGTGAAACTAAACTGAGATCACTGGCTCACTTGCTTTGCAGGTTTATTATGGCACTGATCGCTGCTTTATCTATGGCCCAGTTATCACCAGAAAGCCCCTGCAAGAAAATATTGATATTTCAAAAGCAGCCCCATAAAAAAGGACTTATTCATAAATTTTTACTGCAAAGAGAAAAAGAAAGATTTCTGGACTTAAAGCAATGCAAAGAACCACCACAGGAAATGAAGACATCTCATATTCTTCTGATAAGCTTTGAAAAAAAGGATCACTTGCTATTTCTAATACATAAAATATTTATAAATACTGAGATCTTTATGGGGACTGAAGTTTGAAATGCATTTACCCTACAAACACAGTCAAATTATCTATCTCAACGGTAAAAAAAACACATTTTAAAAGCCTGAGGATTTAATTCAGAAGCTTTTCAAAACACTTTTTTTAAAGGATTGCCTTTAAATCTGTAATTAACTGAAAATCCCCCCAAAATTTATAACAACTTTTAAAAATTGCTGTTTCCACCACTGAAATACAAACTGTTGACACAGTATTATTATTTAAATATGAAAAATTTAGATCAACTCTACCTCCAAGAAACAGTTTTTCTGACACTTGTCTACGTTTTTCTAAAAATCCTCCCTTATGTTCTCTAAATGCATTTTACTCATTGATAAAATACAGGGAAAGAAACAAATTCCTTGGAAATGGTAACAAATCTTTAAAACCTCTATTCTTTAATACTGTATATAGACACCCTTTTTTCCTCTTCAGTCTATTCCATAAAAAGAGAATAAGACTTCATTCCAGACTGACAAGCAATTAGTTAAGAACAATAAGAAAATACACCTTGCCTTAGTATTATTACTTTTACAGAGAACTATACAACCATTCTTAGGAATACTTAATTCCTGCCATTCTTAGGTGCTTTCCTTGGTATATCTCTGTATTTCCAGTCATGCCCAAGTGCAGATATTTATCAGTATGTTGGATTCCATCTGTTTGCAGCAAGGATCTTAAAGGAGCAATGGAAATCTTAATAGAACAGAAACGACAGAAGCTTTCCACGGTCGAAAAGTTGGATGAACACATGGATTTTGCATCCCAGCTGATTTTTGCACAGGTATTGGGAATTTACTCAAAATGTGGCCAATTTTGATTTTTCTGACATCCTCCTGAACTCAGCTTTGCAATTTAAATGTCACGTGCCTCTCTAAAAGTCGTGTCATCAAAAAGGGAGGCTGATTAGTTGGTGCTGTGGAGTCCCTGGCAGTGGCTCAAATAGGAATACTCAGATTTCAGGGTCAGGTGCTTTTCACATTTATTTCATGGCTTAAAAAAGCATCCCTAAAATTATTGCTTCTATCCCCGAGTATCCTTCAGTCTTTCCCTAATCTCTGTTTTTTATTTAATGTATTGCCTTTTGTTTGCAAAGGTTTCAAATGCTCCATGAATCCTATCTTGTAGAATCTCTGACAGCTCACAAACTCTTTGAGGAAATGCAATAAACTAAGAATCTGAGCCAAGAACACACATTCCTGCTTTTCTGTAAGACAATGCACACCCATCAGAACACGAGCTTTCTGTTTTTCTCTGAAAGCCAAAAAATAACTGCCATTTAGCATAAGATTGACTGCCCAGATATTGTGCAGTCTGTAGGACCTTTGTTGGCATCACAGGTCAGCAATCAATATTTTCTCCAAAATTTCCAATATTTTTATGTTCAGAACAGGGGGGATCTGACTGCTGAGAACGTGAACCAGTGTGTGCTGGAGATGATGATTGCTGCTCCTGACACCCTGTCTGTGACTCTCTTCTTTATGCTGATCCTGATTGCAGAGCACCCCACAGTGGAAGAGGAGATGATGAGAGAAATCGAAACTGTCGTGGGTAAGCAGGAGCTGCAAAGTCAGTGATGTGGGAATATAATTTTGCTTCAGTGGGGATCTAATTTCATTTACCTAAACCTGAAAATTTTAAGTGTTTTCTCCTAACAGAAGTGTTTGCTGTAAAACATATGAACTATTATTGTATGTAAAAAATTACATCCAAGAGCAAATGAAAAAAAAAAAAAAAGATGGGCAATTTGTAAAATAAAATAGGAATCATCAGAATTGATAATCTATTACAAAGAATGTGGTATATTCTCTCCTCAGCAACTAAGTACAAATCAGCATTCACCTCAAGTTTCATGGAAATTATTTTCCATTTACCTTGAAATAGCAAAAGGGGGCACTTGTTTCAAACACTTCTAAGCACCAATACTTCTCTGTGATAAAATACAGAACTTCTCCAAGTTTCACTATGACTGCAGGGGGGAAAGACTAGACAAAATTAAAATTATATTCTGCTGTCATCCATTTTGATCTCAAATTGGCCTCCTCTAAGTACTAATTACTAACTATTCAAAGCACAATCAAGATATTCCAAATTTGTATTCTTCCCCTTCTCTAGACTTCATTCAAAGCCTGACACTGAACCAATATAGAAACTAATTTCATCCACTCTTATTTAAGATTTGCTTCTGGTCTGTCAAACACTGGAAAATGTATCACAAGTCTTTCACTCTTTTCTCTAAGGTACTTTTAACAATCCTTATTCTGCTGTCCTCATGAGAGCACTCACTTATTCATTTTCCCTATTTCTTTCTGAAGCCTTACCCTCCAAGGCAGCAGAACGTTGTCTTTCTCTTGAGGGAATGCCCAGCCAGGGTTGATGCCACGATGATTTTTGCTTTTCTTTTATACCCCTTTTATACACTCTTTTATATAGCTTTATATATTCCTTGTGCCTTTAGCTGACACAGTTATAATTCTTCAAGTTCGATAACTCCCCTCAGACCCAGTATTTCGTTAAGTTTAGAGACCAAACATTCTAAAAGCCCAAAGAAAGCAAGGTCCTCCCCAGAACACATTCTGTGAACAAAGCCAGGCCCATCCAGGGGGAGGGTCCCTTGGGTGGGGGGTCTCACCCGAGTCCCTCATTGGGGAACCTTTGATAGATGTGCTAATTAGCAAGGCCTATAATTGTACACTCATCACATTGTGGGGGGCCATTTCTTCAGTGGGGACATCGGGGTGCATTTCGATGTGCATTTCATCACACCTGAGGATCCTTCAATAAATACCAAGGTAAAAACCCTTTTCCCGCTTAACTGCGTTCAGCTCTCTTAATTTTAAGACCAGGATAAGGCATCAGGGTGGCAAACTGCCTTTTACCTGGCAAACCCGCCACAGCCGCAGCGAGCCCGCGGCCCCCGGGCTCCCTGGGGCAGAGCAGCTCCCGCTGGCAGCACATCCCAGCCCTGGCTCTGCTGCCGCACCTCGCCCATCCCCGCTGGGAGAGCTGGGCCCCAGCAGGGCCCGCAGGGACACCCAGCCAAACCCAGCCACGGGGGGAAGGCTGAAGGTCCCTACAGAGCTGGCTCCCATCCATCCCAGCCCGTCCCCAGCTTCCGTCTGCTGTCAGCTCTTGGAAGATCTATTTGTTGTGCCTTGTTGCTGTCTGGTGCAAAAGCCAGGGAAGGACTCCCAGAGTTTTGTTGCTGACAAAAACAGAGACTCGGTGTGTTAAGAAGAAGGTGAGAAGACTCAATCAATAAACTAGGGTTTGTGCAGATGAACAATACACCAGATTTCCTCACTAAGTTAGGCTGCATAAACCTCCTTAGAAGCTCTTGGATCCTTCCTACAAGTTCAGAACCTGAGACTCTTCCCAAAATGTTCTGATATTTGTACAACAAAGCCATTAAATTCCTACCCAACTAATGTCTTCACCATCTGCTTTATTCCACAAGGGGACAGAGACATACAAAGCGATGACATGCCAAACTTAAAGGTCGTGGAGAACTTTATTTATGAGAGCATGAGATACCAGCCAGTTGTGGACCTGATCATGCGGAAGGCGTTACAGGACGATGTCATTGACGGCTACCCTGTGAAAAAGGGCACAAATATCATCCTCAACATCGGGCGTATGCATAAGCTCGAATTCTTCCCAAAGCCAAATGAGTTTTCTCTTGAAAATTTTGAGAAAAATGTAAGTTTTCTGTCTTGTTTCTTACGGAAATTTGGATATTATTTACTGCTAATGTCTTTTCCTCTTACTTTGCTCGAGAACTTTGTGACCATAGCACTGCCTTCCCTTTGTCCAAGTGCCCAGTTAGCTATACAGCCTGCTTATTACTGTCATCATTATTATTAGAGCTGGGCAGATATTTTCCTGTCAAGCTGCCTTTTAAATAAAAAACAATTATAATACAGAAAACAGTTTTCCCAGACATAATAATTTTGATTAGAAATCTCTGGTTAAATTTGTCAGACACACATGGTTGCCATTATATCCCCTGACACTGGACAAAATGAAGAGACTTTAGGGGGCTAGAGCCACCCCAGCAGCCAACACAGAGCTGAGGCTGCCTGAGGATCCTCTGGAAACGTGAAGCAGTGCAGTAACTTCCAAGAGTGTGAGGATCTAGTACCCATGTTGTTTTATTTTTTTTAGTTATTATTCCCAAATGAAAATATTTTATAGCCCACAATGAAAATTTTAAGTTTTAACTAACTTAATACTGGAGATGTTGAGTAATTAAGTCCCTGTTCAGCACTGAATTTCAATTGGAGTTACATTCTAACTACCAAAAGAACTTTAATCAAAAGCAATAGGTGAACTTTTTTTCCTACTTGTAATCCCCTACTACTCAAATCATCCCTCAGATTATTTACTGACCTCTGCTCTTCTGATTACTGATGAAACAATTGGTTTTGTGAAACTGTATTTGATCAGCAATAATAATCTGGTGAGATTAAAACTGAACTGATATGTCAGCAGCTGCACACACAAACATCCACAGCAGCAACTTCAGCCTTAAAGAATTAAACAGCCTAATTTGATACATCAAAAATGGACTCACCAGTAAAAACACCTGAAGAAACAGCAAGGAAAAAAACCCCCAGGAGATCCGAGCATTCAAGCCAGAAAAACGCCTTTAAGGTTTACCTATTTCTTATGAAAAAAGCTCAGGGTGCCATGTATGCAACACACAAAAATGAGCATTAACCCACCTGGTTTATATTTCTGAACTGCTCTTTGGTGACCCAGAGCAAACTCTGCACACAGCATTACAAACAACAGCTCAAGAAAAAGTCTGAGGAGAAAATTCAAGAAGAGAGTAAGTGATGAAGTTTATCAGAATTACAATTCACTGTGAATAGATTCCATTTTGCCACCCATTATTCACGTTCCAAGTATTTCTATCGAAAACGGATATCTCACATAATTTACGAGTACATTTTGCTACTAAAAATATTTCCCCTTGACCAAATATTTAAACCACACATTTTCTATCTGACTTGATGCATTCTGTTTGCCACATAATTATTCTGGCAGGCACAATTTTCCTCCAGTTCTCTAAGAGAATAGCAATCCACAGCGTTATTTATGATAAGATGCCATTGTTAGAATCTAAACATTTTTCCATTTTCCCAGGCTGTGCATTTGCCATTGTGCTGTACTGCCAGCTGCTGTACTTGCTCTGTGTTAGAAACACTTGTATTTACATATCATTTTTCAAAAACAGCTCAGTTTATTTGAAAAAAAAAAATTAGACAGAAAACACTTGTCAGCCTGAAAATAAGAAAAAAGGGACACTTTTTTCCAAATGATTTGATATAAAGCAACCTTTTCTACTCTATTCTTGTTGATTAGAAAATCAAAACTTAGTTAATATCTCACTTTTTTAAGAGGAAGTTACACAGATGAAGAAAAGTAATTCATTTATAACCATTTATATTCATTTCTTTTTAACTGATCTATTCAATGACAATTAAAGTAGCAGAAACTGGCTGTTCATTCTTCACCAGTCCTGGGAATCCTGCATTTTGTATTTCAGCTGACAGGATAGAAGGCAATTTTATGTTTTCTCTCTATTAGATATCAAAATTTTAAACATTTAATTTTATGACAAATTAGTTCTCAGAAACATCAGCTTTATCACTACAATTGGAGTAGGTGTATGGCTTAGTGATTATCTTTCGACAAGGCACCAGCCTGCATTTCAATATTTATGAGCTTTATAATGAACTTTTTCTGAAAAACTTTTTAATGAACTTTAATGCATTTGAAGAGCAGAAGCTTCACTCCATTTCCCAGCCCGTGGTAGAAGCCCTGTGGTTCCCAGGACAAACAGACAAACACAGGAGCAGAACTCAGCTGCTGGACGGAACAATCCCCGCTGCCCCAGCGCTTCCAAAGGCCGGCCCGTGCTTCTGTCGGCGTCTGCAGCTGGGCCTGACTCGGGGGGCATTTCCAGCCTGAAATGAGTCATTGCTCCTGAAAGATTATTTCCACAAGTTTTTCAGAATATATCTACTGCCAGTTTCCATCCTAGTTTTAACTACTTTTATGGAGAAAAGTGTGTCTCTGAGTTTACCCCTCCCATTGTTCTCTGCAGGTTCCTTCACGCTATTTCCAGCCGTTCGGATTCGGCCCCCGGAGCTGCGTGGGGAAGTTCATTGCCATGGTGATGATGAAGGCAATCCTAGTGACTCTTCTGAGGCGGTGCAGGGTACAGACAATGAAGGGAAGAGGCCTGAACAACATCCAGAAGAACAATGACTTATCCATGCACCCCATAGAAAGGCAGCCTCTGCTGGAGATGGTTTTTACGCCCAGAAGAAACGCGAACGAGGATCAGGATGGTAGAGCGGATCAGCACTAAGGGTACAGGGTTTTCTCAGCCACTAAGAAATACTCAGCATTCCTAGTTAAACATGTAAAGTAAAACGTTTTGCTGCCCCTAAAAGGCTACAGCTCCAGGTGACAGCTTGTTCTGCCTGTACAGCAGAACCTCAGGCTGCAACTGGAAAGACTGAAAGTACAGAATATTCCTGTTGTGGATGATGCCGTGCTACACAAGTCCTGATTACTTTTTAAAACCACAGATTTCAGACAAAGTGATGCCTTCCCTTTCAAACACTGCCAGTTCAGAGGTTTGAGGGTCAACAAAAGAATACACCTGATGTATATTTAATTCCAGGACTACACGAGGCCCTTTTCCCCACCACGTCCCCAAAGCATTTGACTACTGCAAAAGCTCCAATCATCTGTTTTTAAAACAGCTGAATAATATTAGTTCATTTCAAGACTAAGAAACAATTGAAAATATTTAAGGCATCTACAAGTTGTAAAGATATGTTTGAACAAGAAGTCATTCAAACATTTCTCTTTACCGTGTTTCACTGTCCTATTGAACAGATACCAAAGATTTACAGCATCACACAGATTTTACCAATAGCAGTAATTTTCAGAGTACTAGGTAATAATGGCAGCTGGGACAACCGTTCTGTGTTTTTAAAACCCAGTGTCCTGCTGCAGAGGATCTGCAAACATCTTAGCAAAGGCCAGGTGCAAACGAGGGAGTGAACACGAAGCGCTGCCACCAGTGTTACATGGCTGGGGTAACTCTCAGCCTGCCCCACCTCCTCACCTGACTGATTGCAGAAATTTCCCACCTCACCTCAGTTTGGTGAAGAAGGTCACACTCCCTCTAAGCTGCCTAAGGTGTGCCAAATCCCTTTTTGACCTGGTTTTAGTTGCTCAATCCCACTCCAGAGAGTAAGATTTGGAGTTGCTGCCCTTGTTCCCACACCACAGCAGGGGAGTGTCCCTCCCGAATTATCCAAACCACTCTTGCTGCTGCTCCTGTACGAGCTCTGGGCTGTGTCCTGCTCCCAAGCACCCTGCTCCGTGCCCACTGACGGAGGGAGGTTCAGGAGCTTGAGGAACGCTGTCACAAGAGGCAAATTTCGCTGGGTAAACGCTCAGAGTTCTGTAGTGACAGAGGAGAAAAGTTCTGCAGGAACAAGCCGATTTCTAGAAAATGTTTTTCGAGGTGTTTTCCATACACAGGTTTTTATTTTAACCGTACACCAGGCTGAGGTTTACACTTAATCCTTCACAGGAAAAAGTGACAACTCCCCAACATTTCTGCTCAGAATCGACCCGTCTGGAAATCGGTACAATCTGGACATTGATATCTCTACTCTCTAGCCTAATGAGGAGTTGCTAGCTTGGTCAAGAAGGAAAAGATCTTCCTGGCTTAATGACAACATTCCTTGACAGAGACTTTCCACTTTCACTAAGCTTGAGTTTTCACACTGTGTAACACAAAGAAAGGGATTTTTTGGGTAAAGTGCCTTGATAAAGACAACCAACTAATGTACAACAGGCTTTATATCAACCTTTTCCTTCCAAGTCATTTAAACTATAATAGAAGGCAAGAAAAAAAGGGGAAAAAAAGAGAATATGTGTGTCCTTACACTGAAAATGTAATTTTAATTAATTAATTAATATCTATTCCTTCAGACCACTGATCTCAGGCACAAGGCCAGCAGCAAAAGATCTATCCAGTAGCACAGAAAAACTGCAGAAACCCAAAAAAATAATCCTGTGCCCCATCCAAAGGTAATGAATGAGACTGGGAATGGTGACAAAGAAGAGGAGCTACATATTTAGGGTAATTCTCAAAACAACTTATAAATTTTCTGCAGTAATTAAAAAAAAATCAAACTTGAAAGCAGAATAATTTATTGCGGATAGGTTGCTTATAAAACTTTTTCCACAACATCTGCATTATACCAAAAATTACAATAGTGAAGTGCTATCCTGTACCACCTGTACATACAGACAGAACTGGGCACATAGAAATAGGATTTAATGGTAAGACTCGATGGTCTTTACCAAATTAAAGGATTCAATGTTTCTAGAACTTCTATTTTTTAAGTCATGAAGTGGCACAGTGGTATGAATCTGTGGAATATCTCATGTAACTTCTATTTCTACGTTCTTTGTACCCTTTGAACTAGGAAAGTGTTGGAGCAGTTGGGAGAAGCAAAACAACAAACAAACTCAAACATGTTTAAAACCTTTTTACTCACTCTGCATCACATGACACTTCAGGGTACTTCAGTGGGCAAGCCCTTCTTATTTGCATAGTAATTCTGAAAAGAAATCCACTGAGGGCTTTTTTTCCTGGGAATAAACTACTACTTTATACACAGGATAGACATCCTTGCTTATTTCTCACACAAAACCAATTTTGTAGTGATAATTTACTCTCTGATTCTCCCACCTCACAATTATAGGCCTCCTCCAAGTAAAATTTTTCACAAGCTTGAAATTAATAATTTATTATTCAAATTTCGAAGTAATTTTATGAAATCAAATAGACGAAAAATGCATGCTGCTCTGATTTCTTGAATGTATCCTATATTGCTGGATTTGTAGGCTGGAACTTCAGAAACATGATTATCATAATTATTCTATGGACAAAATAAAGCAGAATCATTTTTTACTCTTTGTCAGCAAGGCAGCAGAGTTATTTCCCACTGTGCTGGAAGCACATTCTTTCTGATATGTTTTGAACACAGCATTTCTGGTGCTCTGGTTTCTACAGTTTTAGTTCTGTCTGCATTTGGACAGCGGAGCTGTAATTAATCTGAGCCATCAGCTCATCCGAGCCCCGTTCTCCCTGACTTTACCACGGCTGCTCCTCAGTCCATTTGCACGAATATTGCACTGGCAGCTCCATTTCCCCATCCCATAATCTCACATGTGCTCGGGAGCTGCAGCTGGGGAAGCAGCGCTTCAAAACTCGCCACGTGGATGGGAGCAGTGCCACCCTTCCCTCGGCACAGAGCAGAGCTCTGGCTTTCAGCAGTGCACTCCTACCAGGTACCGGGAAAATCCAAGGGGCTTTTCAGACCACATCGAGCCCTCGCTCAGCAGGGGCTGCTCCATCACTGCTCAGTGCAGGACACACAGCAAACCTGACCGTGTTTTACACACTGCTGTGCCTGGGGCTGCTCCATTACACACCCCAAACCTGTGTTTTACACACTGCTGTGCCTGGGGCTGCTCCATTACACACCCCAAACCTGTGTTTTACACACTGCTGTGCCTGGAGCTGCTCCATTGCACACCCCAAACCTGTGTTTTACACACTGCTGTGCCTGGGGCTGCTCCATTACACACCCCAAACCTGTGTTTTACACACTGCTGTGCCTGGGGGCTGCTCCATCAATGCTCAGTGCAGGACACACAGCAAACCTGTGTTTTACACACCGCTGTGCCTGGGGCTGCTCCATTACACACAGCAAACCTGTGTTTTACACACTGTCGAGCATCTCTGGGTGAACCTCCGAGAGGGCCCAGCAGATGGCGAATTTCTCCTGCCACAGGCACGGCTCAGGTTTGGCCAAGTCCCTGCTGATGGACGAGAGCTAAAAGCCAAGAGACTCCTGGTCTCACTCGGTTATTAAATACTGCTTTAGGTGGGCGTGGAGTCATTCAAACTGTAGAGGTGGAGAGAAAACCAGCCCGTGGGCAGAATTTATTGGCAAGAAATTATTCCACTTATTTATTATTCCATTTATTTGTTATTCCAATCAGCACCAGCATAGAACATTCTCCAGTATCACCTTTTGCTAAAAGTATTCTCCTAGTCCAGTCGAGTGGAATCTTTATGTATCATTTGGCATCAAGACCAGCAGAGCCTTACTTGGTAGGGCTCAAAATGGTTTCTGAGAAACTGCAGGGCTTTGCTGGTATTGTAAGTATAATTCAACCTAACGATTAATTTGATGTATTGATACCAACGCACTCTCTCTTAATAGGATATCTTAATACAACATTTTCCCTGTTGCTGGCTTAATTTAATTTAGTGCCTCTGTGGCATTATTCCATAGTCCAGAGCAGAACAGCAATCACTAAGGAAACATTCCGGTCTTTGAAGTCAGGTTTTTATGAGTAATGCAGGTCCCAACACCTCACACAGCCCCATCACACTTTCTACAGAAGGTACCAACTCATCAGCCCAAGAACTGAGCAGATCTTCATAATAATTCTTTATCCTTTAAACAATTGCTGGCCAAAAATCAAGCCAGAAGCAAAATAGGATGCATTTGGTACAATGTGCACAACTCCATTAAACTACCTGATTAGAGCTGAAATACCTCCCATTGGATTTCAATCATTTAATTCCTCTTTAATTTCAGAAGGGCCAATTAGCATTTCACTCAATGCCTTATAAACTTAACCTTACCTTATAATGATATGTAGATGGATTTGAATTTCCTTCTCCATTTAGCAGCCAGTGAAAGACTCTTGGCAAGTGATTGTAGAACAAAATAACTACATTCAGAAACTGCACCCTCTAACACCTATATGCATGTTTGTATTTATATTCATCCTTTTTAATTCCAACAAATGTAGGAAGATATTTCTCAGTGTTAAACAATAGTTCAAGAGAGACATGAGAAGAGTATAAATCAGTATTATTATGATATTAAGCATGGTGCTAACTGCATTAAGAAAATTGCCACTTACTGCCATTTCAGAAAGCACATAATTAAATTTTGCAAAAGAATTCAGTCCAGCTACTGAATGAATACTAAAGCAGCTGCAAATGGATCCTTGTCTGTCTGATGTGAAATGTTTTCAAATGGAATATCACCAGCTCAGATGTACAAATACAAATGAAACAGCACACGTTGTCTTCCTGCTAATGTGAAGGACAATGCAAAGAAGATAAATTCATTCTACAGAAATGTTATCAAGCCACTACATCACCTAAAGATCTCGAAGCATGTTACGAGTATCAATTAAGCCTTTGAAATGAGGATGATTTGATAAACTCCTGCCTCAAGAAAAGGTTACATTAAAAAAACAAAGTAACTGTGTAGCTTTGGAGCTAATTGTTTGTGGGCCCCTTCACCCAGGCCAGGTTTGGTCAAAACCCCAGGACATGGGGACAATAACCCATTTTAGATGCCTTTGCTTGGATGCCAGGGTGTATTTGAGCGTGCACCTAGGAGGATGGTGTGAGTAAATAAGATCATGTACACAGGAAACATTTGCCTACATAAACCACGCGACTGACAGCTTAACCAAAGGTCATAGAGCAGCAACCATCACGGACAATACTTTGGCTGCAGCCCCCAGTGAAACCCAGGGACAGCAGAAAGCTTCAGACCAAAGGAGAACGGGAAGGAGAGCCAGATGTTACAGTAAATGTGGCTCCAGGGAGCCTGCAGGTGATGACACCACCACCAGGAATAACACCTCCCTGTCACAACTGGGGACACAAGGTCCTGTTGTGACACCCTACTTAGGAAGGAACAGCCTTGGGAGCCCACACATAATCAAGATGCAAGAACACTTCAGGAAGGATCGATACATCTTGTTAAAACATGCCAGCTGTGGTTTATTATTGCTTCCTTGTCCTTATTAGCAAGGTTACCAGTAAATTATTGGCCCTATGCTGTGTGTTTCCCTTTGCTGCAGGCAAGTATCCCACTTAAAATAACAAGTGCAAGAATCTCAAATTTTGGTTGGCTTTTTTTTTTAATAGCTACTTAAAATTGTATCACAGACTGACAGCTCCCCATTTTCAGCTCCAGCTAAGCACTACAGCTCTTTGTCACAACAGCAGCATGTCCCTTGGCAAACACAAAAGTCTGCTGGAATTCTCTTAAATTAGTCTCTTACCACTAATCACTTCTGAAAACGCCATGGAAACTGACACGACTCCACAAAGGATAAATTGTTTGGGAGAACTGCATCCTAGAGGGTTAAAGGTTTTCATGCAGCACTCTAGCGCAAAGCTGGCACGAGCTGGTGAGGTTTGTGATCGACAGGGCCAGGAAGGTTTTGCAGATGACACCAAAAACTTGTGCTCCCTAGTGAGCCTCCTCTCCCGGGCTCTCCAGATACTGTGCTCAAAAAGGCCTGTGGAAGAACCCGAGTTTCAGACAGCCAAGGCTCTGAAATTTGCTAAAACTCTCAACAGGAGAATCCAAGCAGAGGTATTTGTGGAAAAAAAAAAAAACCCAAACCCACGACCATACCAAGCCACAGGGCAGCATATTTCCTGGAAGAGGGGCAATGATGCAGTGTGCAGCACTGACACGCAGGAATAGTGCCCAAACTCACAAACTACTCAAAACCCAATCTTGCCACGTCCTTTAAAGTTGTCAAGTTATGGACCATAAATTTTTGAGCAGATTCAAGCATAATATTGGACCCATTTGAATTTCAAAATACGTATGAAATTTTCCATTTCAGCCTGCTAACATGTATCTGTTTCCACACTGAGTTTTTAATAATTAAATCATTAAATTCCCAAATCTCCTCTGAGATTTCAAGGAGTTCTCCGCAGAAAAGAGAGCAGGAACAGAACATGAATAGAGCAATGGGAGACTAAAGCAGTCCAAAACATCACTTCAGCATCTGGCTTCTGAAGAGGCCGATTAATTAGCACGGTGTTTCTGTGACACCACAGTCTTTCAAACAAAATACCACAGACGGGGCTCGGATCAGAATAAAAACCCTCAATGAATGTTACTGCAGCAGAGCCTTTGCAAATGCAGTGACTATTTATATATTGGTCCACAGTCTGAAAAGTTAAAAAGTAAACTGAAGTGTGACATTTATTCACTGAGCCTTCAGAGAACTTACAGTGTGTGGTTTACAGGGGTTCATTTCAGCATTCTGAGCGGGTCTAATGAAATGTCACGTAAAGTCAGTGGGATTTAGAAGGGCAAGTGTTACGATTGCTCCTGAAAGCAAGGAAAATTTAATCCTAAACATATTTTAAAATTAATAGCAAAAACCCCACATTCTTGTAATTGATTAGGAATAAACAGCAGTACCCATGTACAACATAAATCCTAGACCAACTTCCTTCAGCCCGCCCTCTCAGATATTCCATAGTTTGCCTCATCTGCAGAGCTTTGCCGCTATTATTTTTCATAGTATTTTATGAAATATTCTATTGTTTTTATATTAAATATTATGTTATATTTATATTAATTCTGAAATATTAAGGTTGCACTTTGTGCCACAATCCGGTTTTGTGCGTGCAAAATGTGTTCAGATTCTGAATTGCCTCGGAGGAAAAAAGCACTCATATCTGACATTGTCTTCAAACCCGTTTCCAGTGGATAGTGGAAAAAAAAAAATTTAAACCTTTTCAGCTCTTGGAGATTTAACTTCAGGTTACATTCAGTGACAAATTTTCACAGGTTCTTATAGTTACCAGGCATCTGTATTATTTCTGTATAAAAGTTGGAACATGTATCTAGGAAAATTAAAGATTTACTTGACACCTCTTGAGAGCCATTTCCAAAATTACCATCTGACCACAAGTATTTTCCAACCCTTCAGTGTAATTTGGGGTGTTGGTGTTACAGAACATGCAGGAATGGATCTGCATTAACTGTGCAAGACTACAGAGCATATGGGCTCCTGATTGCTTTAAAACAGGCACTGAGAAGTTTAATGAAGAGAAATAATTGTCCTCCCCTTGCTAATGATGATTCTGCTGGGTTAGTAAAAGACATTGTATTCATCACATCTTTTGTATGAAACCTAGTGTGGAAATGGAGGAACAAGGGTTGTTTCATGTGCTCCAAGCGTAGATACAGGCAGAAAGCAAAGAATAACCTGTACATGGCTAACCCTGTTTACTCAAAAATAAGGACCATACAACGGTGCATTCCTTTTGTGTGCTCTCATCCCAAAAGATTTTGCACTTAATGTAATTAAAAGAGGAAGGGAAGAAAACTTTAAAAGTATTTTCAATCCCACCAGTGTTCCGAAACATGCAGCAATATAAAAACCACTGTATCTGAGGGGGAAAAACCCCACGCTCCTGATTGAGTGGATGTGATGGAGCCTTCTTACAAAGACACAAATTGTGTGCTCACAGTTCATTAAACAAAAGTAAGCTCAAGAAATAAACTGGACTTTCCTAATCCTGGTTGCACGGAACTTTCTACTTGCATTCACCAAACAGAACTTTTTTGTCTTCCTCCCAGCCCTCGGGGAATCGTGTACCAGGGAGAGAAATGCCCTTGTAAACCACAAAGACTGAAATAGGATCACTGGATCTAAAGCACCGAACTTCTTGAGCAAAAGAAATTGCTTCTATTGACAGCAAACTGGATGAACACTTGAACTCAGCTATTATCCCTCAGCAGATGACAGAGCACCGTGTGGATGAAATACAGACATCAAGAGTCACGCTTAGACAATACACTTGCCAAACAATTTTCAGTTTAATTACCTCTCAGGAGTAAAAATATCAGTTAATAAATCTGGACTGTAAAGTCAAGTCTATTGTGCTTTCAAAATTAAATGTACAAAAGAAGCTACATCAATACTTTTTAAAATTAATTAGGGAATAAGCTGCCTCCAACATCTCTTTAGAATCAAATACCTTTTGAAGACAAACAACAAGAATTAAACATTCATTGCAAACTGGCTTAAATTATTTTTCAGGTGTTATACATTAATAGCAAAATGTTTTTGCCAAGTGGGCATATCATCTTGGGGCCTAGAGCAATAATTATCTTTTATTAGACTGATGCTTGTGCACAAGATAAACAACTGATAAGCAACAGAGTTGTCCATCACAACTGTACTGTCAGGCTGTCATTAAAGGATGTCGATGGACGGGTTGTTTTGAGGGTGATTATACCAAGCACATGCATGTATATAAAAAGTTGAACACTTTTAATTTATCCGTTGGCAAATCCCCATCACTGGTCAGGACACTCAACAAAAACACTTTTTGGAAAAAAAATTCCCATTAAGTTTTGCACAAAAACACTGGTAAAGAAATCAAAAGGCCTCCGAACGTGTATTAAAAGATGCAATATTTTCGCCTCACATAAGGCGGATTATCTAAGACATCTTGGCTGTATCTAATTCTAAGCAAAGTAAAAGGCAATAGAAAGCCAAACCAGACTTTAGCCTGCTCCCATTTTAACCAAGAGATTTTGTCAGTACCTTTATTAAGGATATGCTACATTTTCTCTTTTGCCACAAGAAAGCCTTTTGTTCTGTCAACTCTGCTGCAATATCTTCTCACAATATCCATGATAGAGATATCAAAATTTCCATCATCCTACAGGCCTCTCCTTCACACCAGTGAAGTGCCTTTTGGATATTTTTATACCTAGAGTTTAAGTCAAATGCAACTCTCCACTTATTTCCTCTAATTGTGTAGTTTTCAGCCTTCAGAAGAAGGGGCTGAAGAAACTAAAATTGCACCTGAACCAAAGGAGGCCTCACTCATGCAAACACCACATCTGATTCAAGTATTTAATCATAATTGCTCACATCTTTCTTTTATTGACCACCAGTTTTCTAACTTTAAAATTCTGACTTGCTGTCTGGAGTTGTGTACATAGGAAAGGTTGCCAACAGCATTTTAATTGCACATTCAAACAAACAAAACAAAACCAAACCAAACCAAAACCCCTGCCACACTCAAAACCCAGGTTTTACTCTTCCTTAAAAATCTGATTGAAATACAAGCCAGGTGGATTCAGACAATTCAAAGCAAGTAAAAATGTTTTACATGAAGTTCAAAATGTTTTTATGACTAATATGTGAGAGGGAAGAGAAAGAAAACAGAACAAGATGGATTTTGCATGGCTTAGATAGGGAAATACTGCACACGCTGTACCTCAGGTTTTTTGGTTGTTTGGAGGTTTGTCTGGGTTGCTTTTTTTTCTTTCTGTGCAGCAGGGATGCCACTGGCCTACGCACAAGACAAGATTCATTGTTGTAAATACAGCTACACAAACCCAAACTCATAAATCTAACCATCAGGAGAACATGCTTGGAGTTGTGTTGAGATGGATTTTGAAGAAAAAAAGGCACATTCATTTTAAAGACAAAAAGTAACATTAGATGACAGTATTTACCACAGATACAGTGCACAAGAAAACACGTGGGACTGACACTCTGTCAGCCTGTAAGGATGAAAATTTAGATCAATCTGCATTTCTTTTCTGGTACAGTGTCTGGTATTGCTGATTATGTTAAGTTCAATAATTTCATCCTAAATCACTGCTGGTAGTGGTTATGACAAAAAAATCCTCAAGATTATCCAACCCTGCTCATAGAGGTCTGAGTGAAAGATGAAGATTTGAGATCAAGACTGGAAAAAAAAGGGAAATCACACAAGGGGTTTCACACAGCCCACTGAAGGCACAGCAAGATTCCCCTTTTGCAAACTTCAGCTCGAGCTCTGTATGTTTTATAAAAATAAGAAGACTGATGAGTGACAGGGTGAAGGAACAGTGGAGAAACATCATCTCAGACTGCAGACATTTGCTAGGCTGCCAAATGCTGCTCATAAGGGCTGAGCAAGGTTCCACCAGGACTGCCACGCTGCCTGCAGGAGCAGATAACAGCACAGCTCCTTCAGCAACTCTGCTGCTGCTCATCTGTTGGTTTCGACAAGCAGCAGCCTAGCCCCCATCTCCTCCCTGGTTGCTGACTTCTCTAAGGTAGCCTTTATTAGGATTTATTTCACGGTCATGCATTGCTCTCTGGATCCCTAGGACACACAGGCCCCCCCTCACAATGCCAAACCAGCAAAGCTTTAATAACATGCTTTGGAAAGAGTGTGATTTTATTCTAAAATTTTTGCAGCTTCACCGTGCTTGCCAACAGGAAAAAACAAAGCAGAAATGCTGTCTTAATCAAATGAGATTGAT
Source organism: Oriolus oriolus (assembly GCA_013400235.1). Taxonomy (NCBI): domain Eukaryota; kingdom Metazoa; phylum Chordata; class Aves; order Passeriformes; family Corvidae; genus Oriolus; species Oriolus oriolus. Next base: position 131,512 of record VXBT01004356.1, on the reverse strand, counting down.
TCCTCAGCTGTCCACTGTGATGGAACCAAGCAGCAGCTTACACTTTTCGCTGTGAAAAAGTCTTATAAGAGTGTCCTTGCCTTTCTACACGAAAGTGTGAGGCCCTCTGTCCTCCCTGCCTCCAGTCTCAAATCAGGATGTTCCCTGTTTAGCACATACTGGCACAGAGATGCGAGGGTCTCTGGCTGGGACACGATGTGCTGCTGAGCTTTGCTCAGGTCAGGTCATGCTTTCCACAGGACCAGGAAACCTCTCTCTCCTCTCATCCGAGTTCACAGATCTCCAAGTCAGCTGGCACCCAGACACATTATAGCACCACAGCAGGTGGGAAAGGTTATTTTATCAAATTACAGAGAACTTCTATGAGTCCTATTGAAACGATGTTGAAAAAAACCAAAAAAATCCCTTCTGACTGCCTTGTTCTGGTCTGTCTCTTTATAAGTTTTCACAAACTACTCCTTCCTCCTGCTTTTCAACAAAGCTGCTGTTTGACAGCTCAAAAAAATCTCTTGTCTCACATCAAACCTCAGACACTTGTCCCACCACAGCAGCATGTGAGACAAATTATATTTCACATAAATCTCAGGCGCGGTTTGCTCAAACTGGATGCAAAATTCTGTACAATCTGATTGTCAAGACCAGTAAAGTACACAAAAATAATTGATTAGACTACAGAAAATCTTGCTGAAACGTGTATAGTCAGCAAGAGTTTCTGTCTATCACCTGTCCATGATACTGAAGTATTTTGCCCTGCAGTCAAAGAGAGTTTCAATAATGGGGAATTTTTTTTTTTTTTCCAGGCAAATTTTCTAAAGTGCTGAAAAGGTAAAATTTGAAACTTCTATGTGGCAATGTAAAACATATAAAATGATGCTGACATAGCTCCAAACTCTCTGCATGACTGCAGTGAATTGTCAAACTGAAAGCACTGAAGTACTCAGGATGATTATAGGCAGGAGGAAGTCTAATTAATACAACTGCTGTAAAAGAGTATTGCATCTTTTGATAATTGAGTTTTATCAGAAACAGAGAAACAGAGGCATAGAATTAAATCGATTGATTAAATTGATCTATTGTTTTGTGGATGAGAAAGGAACAATAGCTAATTCATGGCACTCACAAAAAGAATCAATTTGTGAGAGACTGAAGGGTAAAACTCTAACAAACCTTGTCAAAAGATCAAGATCTTTCTAAAATATATTTATTTTTTAAAAAGTAGTAAAAGCTGTATTTTCTGTTCTGAATAATCCTAATGTAATGCTTTGCTGATCAGTCATCATGATCCAGTTAACACAGCTACCAAACCTAGTGGAAAAGCTTCTCAGACTGACATAGCCAGACAACCCCTAAACTGTGAATCAAAGTGTAAAATTCTGATATCCTGGACTGTCAAATATAAATATGTTTACTAATCACTCTTCCTTGACTCTTAAGTTTTAAAAAGGAATGATATTCAACAATCATTCTGATAAAGAAACTAAAAATAATAATTCAACTGTCAGTCCTCACTGGGCAGCAAAATGCTTGCTGGGAATAATTTAGCAATATATATTTGGTTCATTCATGTGATTAAATAACACCTATGTGAGAATGTTTTCCTGCATTTCAAAGACAGCCCTCACCTGTGAGTGGTCACTGGTTCATTGTCCCTTCAGAATAAAATGTAGCATAAAAACACGAAACAAAACAAAACCACCTCAACGAGTTATCAAAGATCTCCGCATAAAAAATGGGCTGATTCTGGCATCTTCTCTTCAGTCATCCTGGGACCCAAGGGTTCAAAATCAAATAAGGAAGACGAGATTTGGCTATTAAATATGTATCTAGATTTCTGAACGGTGAGGACGGCAAAAACCTGTAAATGTACATATGTAACATTCACATACAATCTTTGAGAAACTGGATGCTGCGAACTTCATTCACAGCATTTCCTCATCTCCGCCTGAAACATGACAAGTTAAATCTGAAATCATTTATCTAAAATTATTAACCTTAAATTTCCAAGCTGGTTGAATTCAAACAGCCTCATATGGGTAAAAATTTCATGACATAATGGCTCAGGAAAAGATGAAAGTGACAATGTTCTGGAACTGGGATAAAGTTGCATGCCTTTTATAGACAGAATTTATGCAATTAAGAGTTATGCTTCAGAGCTTAAAGGTGAGCTCAATTCATTGGCAATTATGCAAAGAAAATGGATCAGCAAATGAAATACTGCTACAGGACAAAAATGAATGCACTGATTGAGCGTTCTTTATCAGTTTCTATTTTTGTTGTGTTCCTATTTTCCTCTTTGTTCGGTAATGAAGGGGAGGGGTTGTGGGCATCCAAGCTTGAGCCCCCATATGCAGAACAAAGTTTCCATTGCTGTGCATTATCAAACTGGGTGTTAATTTCTTCCAATTTTATCTCAACTTTGCCACGGGACATCTGTTCTTGCGTGCTGTGTTACATTATTAACACTTTGCACACTCTGTTACGAGAACTCGGACAACAATTTTGAAAGGATGATCCTGCTTTAACTGGAGAATTCCAGAACATGCTTTTTAAAAATTAAAATGCCAGCACAGCTCTCTCATTACGGTAACAGCTGAACATCCATTTCCAAGCTGAGGATGTAAGAAGAGACCAGATGTGGTGTGATATGTGCTGCACGACAAACTTGGGTACTTAATGGTCTGTGCCACACCGTACAAAGGGGAGACACTTCCTCCTGCTAAGTCCTTGGGATTTGTGAATAATGCAGCTCCAAATCACTCCAGTTTCTTTTTAAGAGAGAAAACCCAACTGCAGTACTCTTTCCTACAGCAAAATCAGCCCCATTTGTTATCAATTTTTAGTGGAAGGGAGGTTTCCCAAGGGGAGAATCAATCATCCAGATTCCTTTTCTGCTCCAACGTAAATGAACTTCAGTTTATATAATTAAGACCAAGCCCAAATTTGTCTGAATCTTCAAAATTAACAGTGCGAAGACAACCTTGTGGTTTAATCCATCATACAGCATTAAGTTAGAGCTGGATGTCAATTTTTAATAAAGTTACTTTTTATTAAAAAAATGCCATTTGCCTAAACTGAGCATGCTCAGGACTGCAGCATTATTTCAGAGAAGGGAAACAGAAATCCCAAAACATCGTTTATTTAAAGCTGTTCTCTCTTTCTCTCTATTGCCAAAAGTTTAAAGTCTTCAGCCTAATGAGCATTTTCATGTAGGTTTCATAGCTAAAAAAAGGACAGTGTACAAAGGCTTCCAGACCAACATGGGTTGCTCTAAAACATAAATCTGGGAAAAAACAATCAAAAAACCCATTTGGACGAGATTCCTAAATGTAAATCATAAAGTTATAAATTATTTTCACTGATGAGATCTGGAATAATTGCATTGGTAGCTGAAAGAGCATACACAGCTTTCTTGTGGCACACTCCCAGCAAGCATTCCTTACTGTAATACAGTATTGTCAGCTTCAACTGACAAAGCTGATAAGAGTCAAATTCAAATTTACTTTATCAGTGAACACTTCTGCATTGCTTCTTACTGAAAGAGCTTGATTTTAGTGGTTGCCACTTAAAAGCCTGGGAAGTTTCAGAAGACTTCTTTTATGCTAAAAAACCAAAAACCCCACTGCTATGAGATAAATACACAGTGCAAAGAGTTAACATTTCCACTCAGAGACCCTCATCCTGACGAGAAACCACTGGGACAGATATGCCTTCAATTTTGCCAGCCTGCAATAATCCAGCTGTGTTATAATGGCAGACACAATGGTAGGGGAGGGACATCTCCACCATAATAAACAGCTAAAACAGAGACAATTTCAATACAAACCAAAACGAACATTTTGTCAGCTGTTGCTGTAATACACAACTGCTGAAAATAGGGTATCACAAATAATGATAAATATTCATTAGGACATCATTACAAGGCTGTGAGAAACACGACTCAAGCAGGGCAACCACTGCTGCCTTTGCGAGTCACTGTCCCTTCTCTCGAGATGCTGAACTCCCTGAGCTGATGGCGAGCAATGACTGCCCCTAAACAGCAGCAGGAAACATGAATGTTTAAGGATTTCATGGCAGACTCTCAGTGCCTCGCAGGAGTGAGCTTTTAAAGGGAAACAAAAGGAGAAGAGAGTCCACAGGCAGATGGCAGGCAGCGGGGGAGAAGTCATGCTGTGCTGGCTGACCAGCTCAAAAGAAACAGAGGGAGATGGTCCAGCAAACCCATTGTGGAATAGACAGGGAAGACTTGGGGGAGATCACAAACAGCTTGCTTCTGCTGCTGGTGCCCCGATTCCCTCAAGTGCAGGGGATCAGAACGAAGGAGAACTTGGCAAAGATATGTGACACCACACCAGCACCCCTTGGCACAACTGCCTCTTTCCTTTCTGCTCTCGTGACTCCCCAGGCTGCCACAGCTTCCATCAGGTTTTGTACTGAGACGGCTTCAGCCATTCAAGGAGCAAGCAGGTAACGAAATAAAAATAGAAGAGAAAATCTCGGGTTGAACGTGTCCTAAACAAAAGGATTACTGCGCCAACAATATCGCATTCATTTGACCAGGTGCAACAAGGTTCTTGAGAAGCTCCAGAACAACATCTGCACTCAGCAGCCATAGGAGAACTGCAACCCCTGTGTATATTTATGTACTTACACCGCTCCTGCAGCCTCATAACCCAGCATTAACACACCATTGCATGATATCGAGACTGGCAAGTCTATTTCTACCATGGACCTTTGAGTTTTCATGATGCTAAAAAGAAATGCATTCAACCCCCCCAAACTCACACATATATGTATTTACGTCCTGGCTTTGTAACGATCACCTGATTTCTACACGCCAGAGGTTTAAAAGTCACAAACTGAGCAAATCATAGCTGTGAAGAATAGTTGAAATAATCACAATAGGGTCCATCTTTTGAAGCACAGGTTCTCTCTTTGCGCGCCCGCCGGGCACCGCCAGGCGAGAAGGGCTCTGCGCGGCCGCTCCAGCCCTGCCTCCGTCTGCCGCCTGCGCCCGGGGCATGCGGCTCCCCAGGCACCGGCTCGGGGTGCGACCGTCTGAACTCGGCCCTGTCACACGCCAAGTCACCTTCTTCATACTTCATTCAAGGAGATTTTATCACCTGATAGATCATGCAAGTTACACAATCTAATATTTATACTGATACAAATTCTCATTTAGAAACAAAACAAACTAAAAAAAATCCCACCGCGCTGGAAAGTTGAACAGATTGTTTCCTCTCGTTGCCAACCAAGACCTAAATCACCACCAAAACTTTCTTTCCCTCATTTTTGCATTAAACACATGGAAGAATGCATACATTCTGCATTGTATTCTAATTGATCACTGCTTATCAAATAGTCTGGCAAGGTAACAAAATGAGAATGATTACTTTGAGAATATGAAATTCATAAAAGGCATATTTCTCTTAAAAATCTTTACCCACAAAAACATTTTAGCAAGAGCATATAAAATCCAACAGGGAAGAAGGTAAGTGAAATTTCTCCATTAACTCAAGTGGATCACAAAGAAAGGGAGTGAAGAAATGAGGCCCAAAAATCCAGATTGCTGCCTGGGACAGGAGACTGAATTCTTAACAGTCAAATATCCGAGACATAAAAATCTCAGGATCGTTCCAGGAAATGAACATATTACATTCCTCACTGAGCCCTTGAACTTCACCCATCTAAATGCACAGGAAAGAAGAGAATTTCTTCATAAATCAGAAATAAAAGAGTGAATAAAGGCTGAGTCATCACAACCAAAACTTCAGCTTCCACCCACACCTCTCACACATGCACACACACACAGAAGATGAACGGCATTGTTTATGAACACTGACACATCTTAATATCAGATGAGTCATAACACAAGGTATTTCAGGATTCATTTTATCACAGTGTGTTAAAGGAATACAAAAAATGGACTGCTTCAATCCAACCCACACGTGCTTTGTCCAGTGCTGTGTAAGGTTGCCTTTTCATACAGTATTTTTCATTATCAACAGCATCTCACTTTAAACAATTAAAGTCCATGTCTGAAACTGAGGCAGTTTTCCCAAAGCAGCTTTGGCTAGTGGTCAGTGTGATACTGCATGCTTTGTAGTGATAATTGGAGATACCCTTGTACTTCTTATATTTATTTTCATTTCTACCTCTTAAATGTATGCCTAGCATAAAAAATTGTACAAGTTACATAATCAATCAACTAAGGATGCCCTCTCCTAACAGTTCCAGTAGTTCATATCAAAGTTTAGCTGCAACTGTACCCCAGCTGTGGATATTTGACTCAGTCCTCATTCCTATTGTGTGATGCTCTGACATGACAGCAACAGCACAGGCTCCTTGCCTCTTTCAGTGAAAAACTTTGCTTATTAGACCTCTTAAACTCCCAGAACTCATTAGAACAAAGAATGCTGTCCCTCAGTAAAAACATGAGTAGCCAGGCTGTTTTACCCCAGAAAAGATTTTTTTTTTCTCCAGAGTGATATCAGCTACTACTTCCAGGTTCTTCTCTCTAAACTCTCAGTACACTTATGACTTCATGGCACCTGGTTGACTCTGGGGAGGCCCTGAAAGCTCTGTTAGGGTTATGTGGTCTCGTTTAACAAGACTCGTGTTTGCTGGGTGTAATTTCTCGTCAATTATGGGGGCTCAGTCAGGGTTCACTGTTCTTCAAAAGGGTGGGAAACGTATTTCTGTAACCTAAGGAAGGAGCACGCTTGCTGCAGTACCCCGATGGTCTCCCGCAGCATCTCAGCTCACTGACTTTGGGATGACTTCCTGTGCTTCTCCAGACTCTTTTATTCTAACACCTGCTGCAGCCACTGATCTGCCCTTGGGCTTGTGCTCTCATAATGAGTCTCTGCCGTGACTCAGCTGCTCCCTGGAACCGCTGATGGGAGCTGAGCGGCGTTACACAACCCACCCCTGGACACCACCACAAATCTGCTCCTTCACTTTGGCTCTCAGCAAGGAGCTGGGCCCCTCAGCCATGCACAGAGAGGGTTTGGATTCTCACCTGACCCACTGCAGCACCCTTCGCACCAGCACCCATCTTCCCTGCCAGTCTCCAACCCTTCGTGGTGCTCGCTGCTTCCTGGAGAGCCCGAGCTTCCACCTCCACCTGCTGGTCTGAAAATGGGAAATGCTCAGCCTCGCCCATGACCCGGTCTTTGCTTGCCATTCTTTCCAAACACAGCAGGCAACACAATTTTAATGTGGCAAAAGCCTTGGTAGAAACAGTAGTTAAAGTAATCATCTTTGGCTCTAAATCGCTGTCAGCCAACAGATCTGATTCTCTCCTACCTACAATTTCTGGTTTAATTCTTTACTTTTTATATGTATTTCACAGGTTCATAACGAACCAGGAGAGAACATGCCCTGCTGACAGGTGTTGTGTCCTCTGAGGTTTGACTGGTTAACACCCCAAGATGCCTCCCAGCCTGGACTATCCTACAATCCCAAGTACATTTTACAGCCTGACTGGCAGCCACACACACTACACTGGCTAAATGCAGCACCACTGCATTATGCACTGCATAATCTTGTTTTTTCCAGCTCCTTTTCTCTGCACATCTTTCACAAATAAAGCACTGCAAGAGCAAAGAGAGTCCATCACACAGTGAAAGCAACCTGAGACAACAAGCATTGCAATGTTAAGTCTCCCCACAGCAGCTCTGTCCCAAACTCTCTATTCTAGGTCCTTGACACAGAGCAGTGATGAAAGTCAGAAATTCAAGGTATTTTTTCCTTCCTTCAGGAAGCAGATTAGCATTTCTTTTTCTTGAGGGAGCCCAAACAGGAGTCCTGATCCCTCATACAAACAGTTGCAGCAGCAGGGAAACAGCTGGACATGGCACAGGTTGGACTCAATCCTGGAGGTCTTTTCCAAGACCATTGGAATCATTCTGTGATTCTATGCTGGAAATAGGTAGAATTCACACGGAATTGTAGAGTAGACATTATTAGGAAGACACATCCCACAGTACTGCAATAATAAAAGAAGATGGTCTTTTGCCTTAGCTGCAAAAAGGGACCCAAGATCTACAATCCAAAAATTTAGTTATGCAAAATAAAGGCTTGGATCTTATCTAAAGACAAATTTGCATTGTCTGAGTTGAATTCAAGTCCTTCATATATTGTATTTATGGGTGCCCCTCAGTGTGCATAAGAGAACTAATTCACCTGAGAGCGGCCTGGACAGCAAGTTCCGAAATAATTTCATTCCCTTTAGTGGGATCGTTGTAGGCAATCTAATTGCCCATGTTACATGTTCCCAAGACTACCCATAAAATGCAATTTTATTCCTGGGTTGATGATATTTAGTTATTTATAGCTAGGTGGGCAGCAGAGTGCTTTTTGCCATGCTATTAGAAATGGTCATGAAGTAATGCCCACACACTGTCAGATGAAGATGATGTTTCCATGCTGTTCCAAAAATCACATCAAGCTCTGCAGAAACCACAAATGAGCCTATTAACATTCTGCCATTTGAGCATTCTGATCCATTTGTGGATGTCAGTGAATTGCTCCACGAAATATTGATCCCAGCCTCTGTGATTGCCTCTTGGAGGTCGTGATTCCCTCTAGTCCAAAGGGTGCTACACTTCTCAGCAGAAACTCTACCCCAAGCCCAGGGCCAGCTGCTGCATCACCCTTTCAGTCTCAGCTGTACCACCCCTGGGCTGGAATCCACATCACTGATCCTGTCCCCTGCCAAAGTGCAGGTACCTCTCAGGGCTGCAAAGTCAGAGCCACAGCATCAAATGTAAAGAGGCATCCAGACCCAGTCAGCTGCAAAACACTGAATGCTTTGAGGCTTTTCCTGACAATATCCAGTTTATTAAATTCCTACACAAGATGTGCAGCTCTATGGATCTCAGCATTTATCTTCTGTGAGAAAGTGTGACCTGCCTGTTCTAATGAGTCAGGATGCATAGGCACCATTAGGATGTGAATAAATAACAGCTTTCCAAACACAACCTGGTCTGAAATGTTAGGGAGGTTGGGATTTGTGTGTTGAAGAATAAAGCTGCACAGAAATAACCACAGAGAGAACGCATTTTCTGGGATACAGAAGCATGTAACAAACATCATGCCTATAAAAAAAAGTGGATGTTTGCATAAAGAACAGGATTAGAGAAGTTAATTAAATAACTAATGCTACCTATAAACATTCTGGAAAGGCACCACAGTATAGGTCCTCCATGGTCTCCTAGCAACAAAATTTTCTCTGCTTTCTCAGAGTATGGTGAAGTTGTGGAATCCTCCTACACACAGGGATGAAAACAAGGATGACCCATCTTCCAGACTTGAAGCAGAAAACTGCCTCAAAGCACCCTGAAACACAGCTCAGCAACAAGCACTGCTGGCTTAACTGTGTTTCATTTGCATGTTAGGTATGGTCAGAGGCTTAACTGCAGCCATCAGGTAATCAACCCTTGTACTGACTCAATGGCACATGGAAAGTAAGGAATGTGGCATATTTTAAAATAACTTCAGTGACTACCAGAAGAATTAAAAATAATTCCCAAAGAAAATGGCAGAAAGGAAAAGGTTTAGACTGGAAGCTGTCCACTTACTTTCTCTAGACAGCATCAGAATAGGAATAAAACAGAAGAAAACCCCCTGTTTTATCCTGTATTTCACAGTGATTCCCCTGAGAAAAATTTTTTTAAAGTTTATTTTCCCATCCTCAGAACAGAGAAGGCAAAAAATTTATTTCAGCTAATCAGTTTTAGCCTTTAATATTATTAGAATCCCATCTGTAATGAAATCTAAAATTGAAAGTAGAATTATTTTAAAGCCCTGATTATAAAGTTACTTATAATGCTTTAATTCCTCCTCATAAAAAAAAAAAAAAAAAAAAAAGAGGGTCATGGTTTAAGCAATAAAATTTCCACACAGAAATTCCTCAAAAGAAATTTCCCACCAACAGAATTAACAGGTGCTTTTTCAATTTGGGAAAGTAGCTTTCATTTCTTTAATCACTTAGAAAGCAAGGTTATGAATTCGAGAGTTTGCCAATCTGCAGGTAATTGCATCTATAACTTACAAGATTTATATCTTTCTAAGCACAGGATAAATCACCATCTCACACAAAGGAATGGTAAAGCATCTTTAAGAAAATAAAACCCAATATCACTAAAGTAGCAGGAAACAATGAAATGCCCAGGCAATCCCATTTAAAGTTTAATACAGAAAGCCTCATTCTACAGGCAAAATCCTACTAAAACTGGACAGAAAACCAACAACATCCTCGTGGCCAAAAATGTACGTGAACGTTTTCTCTGTTCAATTCTCGTGGGAGTCTTGTTTCTACAAGCTCACAGGAAATGGGACGAGCTACTACTTTGCTTTTACACTTTATTTCACTTGGAATTAAAACCTCCAAAGAGCAGTTTACAAGACATTGAGGCGACAGGACCGAAACTCAGCTTCAATCTTTACATCTGGTATTCCAAACATCCCAGCACAGGTGCACACCAGCACCAGGCTGCAGTCTCAGCCTGTCACCGCTTCCTCAGCTCTTCTTTAAGAAGTCAGCACCCAAGGCAGAACATAATTCAGCAAGACCAATGGCTAAAAATATGTCCATGCTCTGGTAGGTATTCAGAACTGATGCTCTCCATCTCTCACAGTTACTCAAAAAAAAAGCGGAGGGAACAGAAAATACTGAACTCTTCCATATTTATCTTCCCAACACAGGATGTACAAGCACTGCCTACATCATGTGTTACAAAAATCCAGATCTTTGAATATCTACTGGCACATGAGGAAGAATTAAAGTAACACTGATATCTCGTACATTGTTTGAGCTCTAAATCAAATAAGACTGTTTGCAGATCACAATAGATGCATTATTGCAATTAAAATCTCCCAGCAATGCATGCTAAATGGATATGTGCAATGCATGCTGATAGATTCTTGCTGGTGTCTGGAAGCCAAAGCTGCCAGCATGACAAAATTGTTGACAGAGAATCTACCAATACCAATTATTCATGTTCTGGCAATAATGGTGCAGGGGAGTTTTCTTCACAAAATTTATACACATACACCACAGAGAAACTGGGGAAAAAATCTAAAATCTCCTGCAGTACATTTCATGAGTGTGTCAGCCTGTGGGAAATGCTTCTCTGTTTAGTACCCTCAGCACCAATGGCGCTTGGGCATTGTGAGGGAAGTGTGTGACTGCCAAAGAGTCTCATAAATGGTCAGACTCGGAAGTTTCCTTCACAAGTATGAAAGATATAATATCATAAATAGCGAAACAAAATACCAAGCGACAAGTACAAAGCCACTACATCCCAGGGTAGACTAATTTAAGTGATGTTAAGAAACAATTTGTGAAGAAAAAGCCTTACATTATTACATTTAGAACTGAGAGGAAGATACAACCCTACCCACCTGTCTGGACAGCCTAAAAGAGACAAGTCAAACACTAAGATGGTAGCGGGGGTTCTGTTAGGTGTAACAGTGGAAAGAAAAGAGAGACTGTTTCCCATTATAGGTTTGAAGGAGGGAAGTTTGAGTAGCAAACCAGAGGCAGCTCCCCAACCAGAAACAGGTAACTGAACAGTCCAGGTACGGCTCGTGGCATGCAGGTGAAAGTCTGTGCTCACATCTGACTTTAACTCACAGCTTCTCAGAACCTCACTTCCCTCCCTCTGAACAAGAAGAGTACTGCTATCTTGATTTCACATCAGGCCTGTAAGGATAAATGTGAGACACAGATAGAAGGGTAGCTGGGCTGCTCAAGGGCTCAGAATACAATGAAATTGCATTTGTGTGAACATGCAAGCGTGACTTGCCAACAGAACACTGCAAAAGCATGAGTCCTAAAAGCTGGCACAGGCAGATCTCCAGCACTCACACAAGGAGTGGGCAGAGGAGGATTTCAGTGAAGTTCCATATGGAACGAAGATCAAGACCAGATGCAGCCGAAATGTGACTGGACGAGCCACACAGCGATGTGGCATCACACAACTGGGAATCCCGGGGGCAGTTCCAGTGTTACCAGCTCCCCTGCTACCTCACACTGGTCGAGATCTACAGACAAATACATTAACTGAGCCTTGGGAAAAAACATTCCAGATTCTGAACATCCCAATCTTTAGGAAGGAATAAAGCAAATGGTTACAGAGCTACAGTCACAGAGATTTAGGTTATAACAATGAATATTTAATTGCATTATTTGTACCAAACACAAAAAACAAATAATGAAATGCCAACTTTCTCCATGTGAAGTTTCATTTAACAGGCCTGTAGATAAGTGCATACATTGCTGTTAATAAACTTTCTATGCTTTTCTCTGCATGAGTGTTATAAGAAGTGGAAACTCTGAAGTTCGGAGCTCTAAGCATATGGAATTTTCCAGGTCACATGTTAAACCAAGCGCGGGACTGCGCTGGGCAGAGAACACTGAGAGGGAAAAAACCCTGAATTCCAACCATATGTTTTGAAATGAAACAATATGCTCATTCTGTTACAGCTGAAAACTTTTATAACTGCTTTACAGTTAGCAGCAATAAAAAGGGAAAGTAATCTTGAGGCAGCATTTACTGTCAAGCAGCAAGTAATTAACAGCAGAGTAATGAGAATCCCCAATGTATACATCACAAGCATGACCCAATACAATATTGATTAAGTTATACCATTTCCATCATTATATTTATTAGTGTGGTTATACAAGGATAAAAAAACTGACAAGAATTAAAATAAGTGGAGCTTGGGTTTTCCTTTTAACCATTCCATGCTAAGACTTTCAGAGGATCATGAGAAATAACTTTTCCTTCCACTAACTGAACTATGATCAGTAGCAGAGAAGTAGGACTATTTGAGAGTTTAACATTTAATTCCAATTACAGCAAAGGCTGTACACTCAGAAGAGAAAAAATCCCCCACAGAAAATAGGGTAATGCCAGTGCCTAGAACACACCTTGGAGAGGCATCCACAGCTGCATCGTGTCAGCTCAGCCCACGACCCAAAATTCACTGTAGAGGCAGCCCCCTTTGCCACCGAGGGAGCTGGAAGGGCTCTGCTGCACATGTCCCATCGAAAAACCACTGTGTCCCTTTGCTCATCTGATTTCAGCCAGGGCCGTTAAAAAGTCAGAATTTCTCCAGGTTAAAAATTATCATTAGTTTCAAGCAATTAAAGACAGTCCATAAAATTAATTAATTGCACTCAAATACAAACTTGCTCTCCTACTAAATTGTGTTCATATTAGGGAGGTGGCTTAGGCTGCATTTGCGCTTGCCAAAACCAAACAACAACAACAAGAAGAGACTGGAATCCTTTCAGCTCTCAGATTCTGTGCTTGGTGTTGTACCTGGGATTATTTCTGTAACTCAGCATTGCGACTTTTCTGTTGCTACATTGCTTCTGTTGCTACGTTGTTTATATCACGACTGTAGATTCCTCACATATTCTGCAGTCAAGTTTTGCATTGGCTTTTCACAACAGAATCTTAGAATCGCTTCAGCTCAGATGTTTTTCCTTACATGATACTAATTTATGAATGAGATTATAATCAGCAGTAGTTGGAATGTAATTTTAAATTTAATGAAAACATCTACAAACAAAAGTCAGAATTTGTTTTCATGGAATAAAACCTGTAAGTGTCTTAACAGTACGGGCTCAGGTTATGACAGCAATGTTCCAAATTACTTAACAACTAACTTCTCCCTCCAGAGGTTGAAGGTTTTTGTGTCTAAACTGACCACAGCAATGTGTGCATTCCATTGTCAGAAAGCTTGAGGTCTTTCTCTCTTCAGGCTCAACTTGGTTTGAAGGCAGGGAAGCAACCTTAGAACATAAGCCAAACTGGCTTCATTTTTAGCATTGTAGCATTGCACAGGATAAGCCATCACTGGAAAGAATTTGAGAGGGCCTTTTGAGTTTAAAAAGAAAGACTTTTTTTTTTTTAATCTCATGCTCTATGTTAAGAAAAATTGTTCACACTTGTCAAGAGTGTCAGGCTTAATCTGATGCAACAGATAATTTGCTATATGCAGCCTGAAAGCAGCACCCAGGCACTGCTTTTTCCTGCAACAAGGGTGTATGGTTTTGGGGGAGAAGGCTCCAGAATAAAGCTGTGGTCTAGAGGCATAAACCTCTGGCTGGAGACTGCAGTATGCTGCAGGTAAGCATTGAAGGCCCTGGCTGGCTTTTAGGATGTGACATATCCACAGATCAGGTAGAACTCCAAGGCCTGTTTTAGGATGGCATTTGGCTCCCAGTTAGAAAAGTGCTTTTTGCTACGACTCTCCTGAGATTTTTGTGCTACAATTCAAGTCACCTTTGGTCTACAACAGCAAGAAAAATTAGAAAGGAATAGAAGCAAAGGGAAAGATCTACCTAACCTCAGAGCTGGACAAGTGACCTCAGCCATCTGAATTAAGGGATGGCTCACGACTGCAGTAGCTTGTAGGACGGAAGCAAACCCTGCAGAACCCAACTTATAAATTTTTCAGTTCGAAACAATCTAATGACACGGCCATTTACCAGAGAGCGCACTGTCTCCCTCAGAAAAATGTACAAACAGGAAGAAACAGCATTCAGACCTCCATTATTCTTCTGGGCACTAATACCCAACAGGAACTGGCACTTCCCCACTGGCCTCCTCCGTTCTAATTATTGAGGACACTTATCATTAAGGAGACAGAGACGGTGATTAGAGACGAGGCAACTGAAGCTCAGGGGAGATGTCCACAAGAAGAGCGATGGAGAGAAAGACCGGGAGATGCGATGGCGGCACACAGGACTGTCATTTCGCTATTCCTGCGCTCCGCAGCCCTTCCCGAGCAGCGGCCCCGAGCCGTGCGGGGCGGCGGGGCCCGGGCAGCCCAACTCGCGCAGGAGCGCGGGGTAGGAGCC
>VXBT01004356.1:71963-116488 GCA_013400235.1 Oriolus oriolus | reverse complement strand
CGAAGGCGAGCTGGTCTCGCCCGCAGGTGAGCGGGGCTGCGCGGCGGGCGGGCGCTGCGTCCGGGGCGGCCGCGCCGAGGAAGGGGTCGGGTCCCTTCCCATCCCCTGCTGTCGCGTCCCGCTGCCTGCTGGGCAGCTCCGGGCAGCGCTGCGGGGCTGAGGGCACAGGGCAGCGCCATCCCCGCTCCCGCGACCCCGGCGCACGGCAGACACCGGCAGAGCCGAGCAGCCGCCCCCGGCCCGGCCGCTCCTCCGGCGGCTCTCGGGGACGGAACCCGCGGGTCGGGGGTGCGGCCCCGCTCCGCCGCTGCCCGGGCTGCGGGAGAGCTGCCCTCAAGGGCTGCGACGTGACAGCCGCTTAAATAGCAGTGCCAGCAAGCTGATGCTTTAAACCCAGAGGTTGCAAAGTTTTCGGGGGTTTGGTCGTGGCTATTCCGCTGTCGCTCCGGGACCACCGCGCCTGGCGCACGGACAGAAGGGCAGACCTCCCTGCGGGGCGGGCACGCAGAGCCCCCGGGCCGCTGGGCTTTTGTTTTCAAGTCTTAACTTGTCACCAAGAAACATGCTGCTGGTTGTTGCAACCCACATAGTTCTTAGATGAGACAGAAGGGAGAAAAAAAAAAAGAAATCTCTCCTGCCCTTTCCAAACCTTCACAATCTCGTGTCTTATGCGAAACAAATGATGGTTGATGTGCCGTAGTCAAAGAGCGTCCTGCACGCGTGGTAAAAACGGGAACAGCAAACTGGTGTGAAACAGGTAGGTTCGCTCTACCAGCTCAGCACGTGGCGCAGAGATGCGCTGTCACCTCACGGCCACACCTCCGGGTGTCTGAGCCTTGGGTCAGCGGTGCTGTCACCCTGCCCGCAGCGAGCAGGCAGCAGGGGTGTCACACACACACACACACAGACAGGACTGGGCAGCAGGGGTGTCGCACACACACACACAGACAGGGCTGGGCAGCAGGGGTGTCACACACACACACACAGACAGGGCTGGGCAGCAGGGGTGTCACACACACACAGACAGGACTGGGCAGCGGGGGTGTCACACACAGACAGGACTGGGCAGCGGGGGTGTCACACGGCTGGCACACAACAGATGCTGAGCTGTCACTGACACCAGGTGCAGAAGGGACCTGTTTCACCTCAGCTTCCCACAGTGGAAGTCACAGACATCTTTCACTGAAGCCATTTAACCGGCATCAGATGCGAGTAAGTGCAATTGGAATGATGCCTGAAATAGTCCTAGTGATCGTAATAAATCCAAATAGAAAGTTGCCATGTTGTGTTATTAGATCTTTGAGAAAAATCTTTTCCCCATGACCAGTCCAGTTTGGATGTGTACTTCATCCCAGCTAACACCCTCCAGCATCCCCAAAGAGAAAGGTTTGAACATCAAATAATCTTCTAACTACAAAGGCAGAAAAGCACCATATATTTTGTGAAATAGTTCACCCGTCCTATCAATAACAGCAGTGATAAACAACAGTAGGAAGTCATAAGATAAATATGTTATCTTGTCTAGTCTCCCAGCAGAACATTTTATAGCATAATCTTAAATCTAACTCAGTTTTAAATGCTTAGGGGTGTCTACTCGTGATATCTTGCCTTGTGTTTTCTTACTTGAGATGCAGAGAATTAAAGACTAGCAACAGGTCACAGAGCTCCTTACAATCGCAGAGCTCTGTTAGGCTGGGCTTACTTGCAAAGACCACCAACAGCTATAATTTTTCATCCAAACAAATCTTCCAAGCCATGCATGAAGAGCAAGTTACAAACATTACATTTATAGACAAATTAATATAATAGAGCTCCTGCCAACAACTTACTTCTGTTCTGAATAGGATTTTCTTTTAAATAAATTAAAAATAACCATGCTTTGAGATTGCCATAAGTGCTTTTCACGTCATCGCTTGCTAGCTGCCAAGAGTTGATGTTCATCAGTCTCCTCTCCTCTTTTCTATTCCTTCTTTGTACTATTTAAGAGAAGAAAAATCTGGTATTTTGGCCATACATGGCAGATGCCTATGCAGTAGAATAAAACTGGAATAGAGAGCAAACTTAGATGTTTTGTCTTAACCAGCTGCAATCTTTTCTTCTGCACTGAAGAATTACTTGCTGTTTGCATCCCCCATCCTTTTCTGAAAAATAGATTTTTTTTTTTTCTAGATTTCCTCTGGTCTTTTTTTCTGTGCTGTGCCATATGTACAGTGCAGCCTCTCTCAGTACGTGGGTGTTCAGCAGTCAGGCTGTCAGTCACTGCTGCAGGCACAGCAGCTGAGGGGCTGAGTGTGGGATTCACTCACCACCTTGCTCAGGGAGGGGCACACCCCACACACCCCAGTGCCCAGGGCCATGCCCACAGTTCACAGGGCAAGCACAGTGTCTTGGAGGAGAATTTTGGGATGAAGTCCTGGTAATGGTTTGATTCTAGAACAGCTCGAATTTCGCGCTGAAATCGACAGCAACCCGAACGCGTCGCTTGCTCGCCCCATCACCAGTCCTCACGCTTCCCAGGGCTTCAGCGGGCACGGCTCCAACTCCCTGCAGCCACTGCCCACCGCCGAGGCTGTCTGACTGCTCAAGCCCAGTGTGATGCAGGCCCCAGTTGTATCTCCAGGGCTCCACGATGCTGCTGCAACCCAGATGTTTGCAGCACGGCCCGTGTCAGGGCTGGCACTGCTCGTGCAATGCTCTGCCAGCCTTCTGCTCTGTCCCTGCCCTTCCTGGGACTCACACGGGTGTGCAGGAGGCTACCGAGTGCACCCCCACCGCCTGCCATCCACACGTGGCTTCCAAGAACCAGCTGGAATCCTGCTCCAAGATCCCAGCAGCCTCATTTCCTTTAATAGCCCACTTAAAACTTGAGTCTCGAAGGAGGCAGAAGTATTTTTTTCCGTGTTTATCCCGAGCACGTTGTCACAATAGCATCTCCATATTCCTTTGGTGCAAACAAAGAGCTCCTTATGCGCGAGCAGTGCAAGATGTTAGCTGTACTTTAAAGCAAACAAGCAGCAAAAACCACCACACCTCTAAGAACATTCAGCGCTACAGCCTTGGCTCCCACAAGTCTCCCACACCCATCTATTACTGCTTTGCTCTTGAGCTGCCTATAGGGTCAGAAAGCTTTGGTTTTCAAAAAAGGTTGCTCATGAGACAGAATTCTATTAAGAACATTAAACAGGTTCTCATCATTCTGAAAAAAATTATATATTGGTGTGCAAAAGAAGAAAAGTTACATGCTTACTAGCTCATGAAATTTCTAGTTTTACTGTAGAGGTGACTAGTCACATTCTTCTTCTTCTTGTCCTACAGAAGAGCTTTTGAGAACTGAACAGGTAATCTTAAAATAGAATATTGTTCTCATTTTTTAATGTCCACCTATTGAGAGGTTGGGTTTTATAAAAGCCCTTTTCAATAGAGTAATGGTCTCCTTTTCCTCAGCTCTTTCATAGTCACCCTGCCACATGAAAGAGCCATCCTCCATGTCATCTTTCAGAGTAACAGTTCACAAAAATTCAGGTCATCACCAACAGAAATGATTTTGCAGTGGGTTTGGAAATTCTGCCCATAGGAGAAAAAAGCTGTCAGCCCTGTGTTTGGTGTGCCTTGTCCTAGGTTCCCTGGCTGAAACAGGCAGGATTCTGGCCATACAGCTTTTATGGGATACGGATTTAAGCCTTTACACAAGCCACTAAGTCACAACATGGATTTTCATGTTTGTTTTAACGGAACTATTATGTCACATCAAAAAAACGTGATAGCCAGAGGCTAAATTGCCTGTATGGTCTTTCAAACAATTCAGATTATCCCCATGAAGTTTAACATACTGTGCAGAACAAACTGTTGCTGGTCCCTGCTCTGGGTTTCCTTCCACAGAAGTCAAAAGACATTTGGCCTAGGAAAGAGAGCAGCTTGTGCTCCAAGCAGAGCCCTAAACTGGTGAGAGGGGTTCTGGTTTCTGGGGTTTTTTTTAAGAATTGACAGTGTGAAGCCTACAGCTTTGTATAATGGCAAGGATAATAAAATGAAGACTACTTTATCACCAGGCTTGTATCCATAAGGGCAGAGGGAGCCTGATCATGACTTCAGTACATCTTCAACAGAGCCAACGTCTGACCCTGGAAGTCCTAGCTCAAAAATGTTAATGCATTTAAAATTATTTGATAAATCATCTGAGATCTATCCTGGACAATAAATATATACTTAGTAAAAAACCCAACAGATTTAAACATTATTTACTGGTGTGAATCGACCCCCACAGACATGAATAATTTTTCTAGAGCTGTAATATTATTTGATTTGCAATGCTTAGCAAGTAGTTTTTTCTGCAGATTATTTATTGTGCTATGTGAACTGTCTGTAGTTTTGTGATGTTAATCTTTGAAGCCCGTTACATATTTTAATCACTGTTTTACAGAGTTAAATGCCATCCAAGAGCTAATATATTCTTGTAAATACAAAGCGAATTAGAAAGTGTAATGAAGACATTTAACAATTGTTACTTGAAGCATCAGTAACATGCTTGTGTGATACATAGTGCAAGGAGGCACTGCTTAACCTTTTGCAGTATCACACCAGGCATTTGAAAAACATTTATCACAATAAAAGGTGTACTTTGCCCCAAGCAATACTTGTGTGAACAAGGAGGGGTTTGGTTTATCAAAGCCTTATTTTGATTCTACGTAGAAAGTTTCAAATCAGATATACAATAATATGTATTAGACTTCAGGCAAGCCAGAAGAAGTGATAGATAACATTCTAGGTATGAAAACTAGAAAAAAAAACAACTTAAAAAGCAAAAAATTTTGTATTAAGTTCTTCCTAGCAACTGTCTGACAAAGGGCTCTCCCTTCCTTTTCTGCTGGAAAACCAAGGGAAAACAAAGCTAATTGAAAAAAAAAGCTGGACAGACAACAGACACGAGCTAACATGCCGTGGGAGCCGTGCACCCAGTGGCTGCAGGGCTTTGTGCACCACGCTGCACCCCGAGGCGAGCACACGCCAGGCCTCTCTGCCAGGAGATGCTCTGGGATGAGCAGGCAGCAGCAGCCAGGGCAGGGACGTGAGCCAGGAGCCTGGCTGGGTGAGTTTTCTCTTTAATCTTTAGTGTTTCCTCCAGGAAACACCTGGGCTGCTGCCCTGCATACAGACCCCTCCTGAGCACAGCAGCTGTCCCTCAGGGAATCTTGTCCAGCAGGAGAAAAAAAAAAAATAGCAAAAACTTTGAAAGAGAAGAAATTCTAATCACGCTGTGATGACAGTAAAGACCATAAATAATCCCACTTTTGTCAAGTTGACTAGACCCCCTGGACAAACAATAAATATTAGTTGAACAAGTCAGTTTGTTCAGGCTTCTGTTCTTAAAATCAAGTGGGAATACGAACTTCACGAAGCACTGGCTGGCAGCCCAAGCTCACCTGCTTGTGCAAGATCATGACCAAGCTGTTCCTAAGGTGAAATTTTGACCCTGCCAGCAGCCAGTGAGCAAAGAGCCTCTGCTTTTCCTGATATGTGGATATGGACAAGGAATTTATGATGGCAGATTAAGTTCACAAGTAGGAATATGAGGCAATTGCTGCCACACAGCAATTATTGGCCATTCCTGTCTGCCTTGCCAAAGGTCTGGGATGAGCCTGAGTTCCATTTAGTGTGGTATTTTGGCAGCAGTGGATGACCTGCACAAGGCAATGAGTGCGCTGCCTCAAAAAAAAAAAAAATCACACTTGCCCTGGGAAGAAATAAATCTTTCAGCCTTCCATCTCTACAGCAAAGACTAAAGAGTCATGGTGGGAAGAGTAAGTCACCTTATTTTGCTGGTAGCAGAACAATCAAGCTGTAAATCCCAGGGAGAAAGGACAACAGGCCAGATAGATGAGAGAGTTTTCCTGATGACCTGGCCTGTGCGAGAAGCCTTTGGTATTTGCATTCTACCCACAGCATCAGCCTTAGGGTGACAGGCCCTCCCAGGAAGGCAGGAAGACCCTGTAACTTTGTGAGACCTCACTGTTTTATCTGGTAAACTAAGCAGGAGCTGGCTGTGAGCCCAAGCAGTGGTACACAATCCTCTAAACTGTTTATCTATTAATACACTTCTGGCACTGTTTCAGCCCATGCCAGATAGCCTCCCACTGAACATCCTGGCATGAGACAGAGGATAACAGTGGCCAGTATGAATTAAACAACATTTGGAGCATGGGAAAGAGTTCAGCCTGTATCCAGATGGCACTACAATGCATGGACACCAGGTTTTGTCCTGCTTTATTTACAGACAGGGACCCTGTGGGCAGAGCAGCGTGCAGAGGTTCCTCACGGTTGCTGTGGCTTCTGGTGCCCTGCTCGAGGCTGTCCAGGCTGTTGGACTGCTTGGGGACCGTGCTCAGGGCAGCTTCCCTGAGCTGAGACCTGCGTTTGGAGCCTTGCCCCATTAAAAGTGTGTTATTTGCTGTTTGTCTGCAGAAATCTCTCTGCCAGTTACACTATGGGAGGTCGTTTCACAGGCTGGCAAGTGCAGCTGGAGGAGACCCCTGGGAGGCTGAGACTAGCTCGCTGCAATAACTACAGCTTTATGCCCAAGCCTCAAACATCATCTTGAGGAGCCAAGCTGAGCTCAGACGCTGGCTGGCAGCCAGTGAGTTTTTCTGCTCTTTAAGGCAGACATCTTTAACAAAAAAGGCTGAGAAAGAGCAAGAGTCACTCTGATGTCTTTTCCAGTGGTCACTGATCCCTCCTTAGTACAGATGCTGGTTTATGTCAAGTTTTAGCAGCTGGCTCTGTTCAGCCTTCCTGCAGAGGAGCAGACTGACCAGGCCCTCTGTACAGGTGTAGATTTGGGCTGACATCTGTTGGTATAACAACACAAAATAGAGCAGGAACATTATGCCCTCTGTGATATGAAACAAACCCTTCACCACGGAGACGTTCTCTTAGGTCTTCTTACTAGTGCTAGTTTAATATGAAGGGTAATCTTCTGAAACACTAGTAGTAAAAATTAGCAGAATACCTCACTTGTCACTGTCTCGTTTCTGGCATTAACTTTGTTTATCCAAGCAGTTTGTGTTGCAGGAAAAACTAAATTCTTTTTTTCTTTATCTTTGAAGAAATGTATTAACACTATTATTGTGTTTGTGTTTCCTTTCCAGATAGTTTTCCATTTACTGTTAGAGCCTATAGTTTACACGGTCAGGTCACTGACAGATGCAGATCAAACAAATACAAGTTTCTTAGGCTTTAAGTCGGGGGTATTTTTATTTTTTTTTAAATTAAGATAACCATCTTTCAGATGATTTTTCCAACAAAAGCTCTGTGCCATATTGTGTTAGGCCAGGTGAGTGTCTGTAGCTTTTGTTTGCTTGCATTTAATTTTAGCTTTGTGTTTTTGTGCATCATTTCCCTCTAACTCCCAGAAGTGAGAAGGAAGTGGGCTAAAGGTACCAAGAGTGACCTTCATGTTCACTTCAAAGCAAGTTATAGTTGGTGCCTCACTATTTTTATATATTATTAATCATCTCCACTGTTAGAAGTGTTTACTAGTAGATATGAAAGTAATCAGTACAGTCATTAAGATGCACAGCTACTGGATTCATTAGAAAGGGATAAAGAACTGGTGAGGAAAAATATTGACTGGAATTATGGGTTTAAGAATGGGATAAAAAGTTCAAACCTAAGTATGTGCAAAGACCACTTGCACAAACTTTGTTCAGTGCCAGTAAGTCCCCATCTTACCCACCTGGGCTGACTGGTGTCCTTTAACTGTTCCAGGGTCTGCAGAACTAAGAGAGGAAGTTTCTGTTTGGTGATTAAACCTCACCTGTATCAGAAACTAGCTTCTGTTGTATAAACCTAGCCTGACCTCAGCTGGGGTTCCTCTGGCTTCTCTCTTACCTGCATTTGTTTTTAAGAGTCTATTTCTATACCAGTTCTTCAAGGTCAGTATCAGATTATCCTGCATAAGAAGGAAGGATGTAACACTCTGCATCCTTGGGGCAGATATAGCCGGGAGTTTACTCTTGCCTGCAGTCCTGTCCACTCCTCTCCCCCAAAGCAAAACAAACCCACAACCGAACACAAAAGCAACAACAAGAAAAGAAAACAACCACTGAAAACCCCCAGACCGGTACACTCATCCGGAACAGTCACCACTGGCATTTCTCTGCAGAGCACTTCCCCTTACAGAAATCATACAGAACTGATGGAAAGCCAAGAACAAATTGTCTTAAGGACAGATGAATACCAATGTTTTCCACAGTTCCACGATTTAACTTCGTAGTTTGGATTAAATCAGATGCCGGAGGGCTTAGAGCAGTCCCAAGACTTAGTTGTTAATCAGCTGGCATCCGTTTATCCTCCACACCAGGATCTCTCCTGCAGTTTTGAAGCTAAACCGTGAGCTAGGGCTCATAACTAGCTGGTATCATTCACTTCTGCACAACGCTCTCCTGAACTTGCTGATTTTGCTCCATGCTGGGTGTTTGAAAGCCTGGTCAGGAACCGCCAGAAAACAGCCCCTTTCAGCACTATGGTGCCACATACCTGTGCTGGTATAAATGGATGTTTCCACTCCCTCAGGAGCAGTGAGTGCCACTGCACACTGGGAGGACACGCAGAAACTCCTCCTGCTTTGAGAAAAGGCACGTGCAGAGGGCAAGGAGGGTCTGAAGTCTCCTTGCACCCTCGCTTTGACTGCCCCTGCCACCAGAGAGGCTGAGGCCCTTGCAGGGTACCAGGATTTGGCTATATTCTCCATCTTCTAACCTCTAGAATACTTTTTAATTCTGTTTTCATATCTGTCCTCATATCTTACACTAACAACTCGTGTTCCTTCTCCAGATACCCACATCTTCCTGGCATTTAACTGATCTCTCTCTGTGCCCCAGCCTGTGTGCTGCTCTCCTCAAGCCTCAGTTCTTCCAATATTGATCCAATTCTTCTTCCTTAACTCATTTCTTCTCAGATGCTCTTGGGTTTATGATTTCTACCACTACAAAAGGGAGTAAATACTGCCAGGTTATATTTCAGGAAAGGGGAAATTGATGGAAGTAAGATATCGACTTGTCTTTGTAATTAAACATTCTAGAAGCAGGAAGTAACCTGCCTCCTCTGGCAAACACAAAATACAGGCAGTGGGCCTGCAAAAGGGATCAGGAAAGTTAATTTGATCTTGAAATACTGAAACAAGTAGATGCAATATTTGCCAGAAAGTGAGAACACAATAGCCTCTTCACAGATAACAACAGCTTCCCAGCTCTTTCCAGAATGCATTCCTGAACAAACAACTCCTTGAAGGAACAGCATATCCTCACCCCTGTAAGTTCAAATCATTGGGCTTGAATAGCAGATCGAGGGGAGAATTGCATCTGTCACCAGACATAGCAGTCTGTGGCTGTCACTGATCAAACGAGGTCAGAGGAGGACACTGTTTTCTAGTGACAAAGCTTAATTACAAGGAATGAAGGAAACCAGAGCCTTGCCATTTTGCAGAGGATTGCGTTGAACCACAGCACGCAAATCTCCCTCACCCGAGGTTACAAGTATATATTTTTTAAAAAGGGACAATATACTTGCATTAAAAAATATGAGAAGAGAATTCACAGAAGTTGCCTCTGGAAAGCAATCAGAAGCTTTAAACAGCTGTGGAAAGGCAGCAAAGGCAAAAGATGCTTCTGTAAACAAAACTCTTCTTCACTCGGGACAAGAATGTCTCTCAATTTTCTTCTGCCAGTGAGGCAAAGATGAGAGCACAGAAATACTCAAAGGGAGGCTTCGGGGAAAGGTCTGAAGCACAGGAATTGCCAGGTATGCACAGACTCACCAGAAGCACCTACAGCATCTACATCCACCTTTCCACTCTGCTGCTGACCTGCCTGAGCTGAATCAAACTAAAATTGGGCCAAGTCTGTCCTTTGGAGGGTCAGCAGCCACCCTGACACTCAAGTTTCATCTTCCATCACTGGGGAAGAGAAACAGGGTTCCCAGGAACAGCCCCCATTTTCCTCCACAGCCTCTGTGTCCGGATCGCTGACTGTGTCAGAGGCAGCTCAGTGTCCTTGGTCAGCAGCACCTCGTGTGTGACCAGCCAGGACACGAGAGGGGACATCCCTGCCCGCAGACAGGGAGAGCACAGCTCTGCCCTCCCCTTTGCTGGTGCAGGACCACCTCACACACGCAATTCTGCAGCCAGAGCGTCCGTGCAGCTCTCGAGTTCCCAGAGCTGAGGCTGCACCTGCCCATCCACGTCGGGAGGATGAGTAGCACTCGCTCTTGCGCTGCCTGGAGCTCTGTGCATTCACCTTCCAGAGCCGCACAGGGGAGCGGTGCCGTGGCAACAGCCGAGTAGTATTGAAAAAGAGACAAGTGACGTGTAGGAAGAGCATTTAGGGCGACGGTGGGGGAGAGATTATGCAATGTTTTCCATATTTTCACAGAACAGAATTTAATTTCCTTGAAGTTACTGCAGTCAATGACAAGCAGAAGTGTGCACGTGAAATACCTCTGAGCACCGAAATAAAGCATGACTAGACATACCAAATAACCCATGCAGACTGCAAGAGGTTGCTTAAAAAACTAATCATATGCTTGTCACTGAAGAAGCTTTTCTGTATTTATAATTCCTGTCTCCTCATAGCCTTGTCTGATGAAATTCAGATAGCACGCGGGCCATTATGCTAAACAACCCATTCTAGAATACTTCACTTCTTTCCTCTCTTTTACAGGCATTACAGCAGTAGTTACACTTCTTAACAGGGATTATTTTAGGGACAGTTAAGGCCTACGCTTAGCCACTTCGTCAGTGACTAAAATACAAACTCTGCTCATGTGCTATTAAAGAGATTGAAAACAAATCTTTAAATAAGTACTTAGCTTGCTTTTAAAGCAATGTGGTTTCTTTACCATGATAAAGTGATAAAAATACATATGAGATCATAAAGCTCGCAGTAATTCTGTTGCTGAAGAACTTTTACAGATACCTACTTGAATTCATTTGGTTTGAAACTTGCCTTGGTCTAGCATTTTTTTGAGTTGAAAACACTTTTTATACAAACAGCATGTGATTGAATACAGCTAAGCTTTTTTATACATCTGTAAAGTGGACAAAAATGATTTTCCCTAAGTGAGGAAATGCTATATATAGAAGAAAAGCCAAAGACTTTCAAGTCGCAGACTTCAGGAGGTTTGTTAACACCATCCCCAGGGAGGCAGAAAGACAAACAATAAAAAGGCAATTTCCTTCATGAGAACATGCAGAACATCAGAAACAGCAAGCAAAGAGAACAGCCTTGTGCAGAGTGGGAGTCATTTATCCTGGTGGTTCACGTTTGTCACCCTGCTGATCATCCTTCCCTGTTTCCATGAACGGGAGGTGCACACACACCAGTAGGTAACACTGAGTTTTAAACACTTTTAACAAATGCCACAACCTGAATAAGCCAGAGAAGGTGTGGATTCCACAACTCTTGAGATGTACAGTGTGGAATAACCGCCCTGGGGAAGAAGGAATGCTGCTGGGCATTCTTGTGCCATCAGGATTGAGGACCTGCTGGGGATAAAGCAGGCTCTGCCCTCCGGAGCTGCCCCAGGGAGCACCAAGGCCAGGAAACTGCATCCCTCGGGGGACCTGCACACAGTGCTGCTAAGGGGACAAACCTGCATCCTGACCTTCTGCAACTTCTCACACCTCGAGGGCAGCAGACCTGGATCGTGGTAGAAGTTGGACTAGATGCTCTTACTTGGTTTTTTCCTTCTCTCTTTTTTTTTTTTTCTTTTTTAGCAGATACACCAAAAAAGAGTTAATGTTAATGCACACACGCAAAATTGGTATTTAAAGTTACTGTCACAGACACACAGCTTTCACAGTGACAAGGGGAAACCAGAAGCTTCTCTATAGCAAATTAAAGTTAATCTAGGGACAGTGCAGAGCCACTGAAAGCAGGGAGACTGGTTCTGCAGGAGCACAGCTGTTTAGGTAGACCGGGCATCACAGAGGAAACGTTAGATGGCTGCGCTGAAAGGGTTTGGGAAGGAGACTCGGATGTGCTCGGATGTGTCACATTTCAGCAGATGGGATGCTGATTTGGGGTTTATGTAACTCAGAGCTGTTCTGACAGCGCACTCAGGGACAGACATGCAGAGTAACAGAGAATGGCAGCATTTAAGAAGCTTCACCATGTTTTCCCATGCCCATTTGGAAAAAGATGGAAAGAAAATACCCACATAAGTTTTTCCATCATCAAAAAAAAAAAAAACCACCCCCAAACACATACACAAAAAACCTGAAACAACAGGAAAAAGCCCAAACAAAACCAAAAAGCTGCAGTGGCAGGAATCCTTTCTTTGTGTGACCTGCCAGTTAGGTTTGTGCACCAATAACACTGTATTTATATTAACCCTGGACCTCCATGTTGACAGTTTTTCCACCAATTTAGTACATTGTAAAAGGTATCTTTCAAAATACACTTCGCCACTCCAGATTTCTGTTAAGTAACACCTTCCTGAACTTCAAAAGCAAATAAAACAGGGAAGTTAAGGACATTGTAAAGATACTGGGGTAATTTCTTGGTGCAGCCTCCCATATGATAACTGTTCAAAATCTGGTGGATAAAGGGCTGGGCTGACAGCAGGATGTTAATGACAGCCTTAAGCGAGTTTTTCAGTTGTATCTATTTCTCCTCCCACTCCTGGTCTTTGTCTGTTTTTACCTTTACTATTTTTAGGTCAGGAACATTTCATTACATTTGTGCAGTGAGAACCCTGAGGTGTTTTATGAAAAGCGTGTAAATACGAATATCGATGCAGGGCATGGTCACTGATGGTACTTTCACAGGCATATTGAGAGAGGGCTTCCCTACCAGAGAAAAAAAATCTGTGCTTCCAGTTCACACATCATCTTAAATGTGAAAGATACACATGCATTCAATAAGGTCTTTCACAAGTTTTTCATGAAAAAGACTGCACTTTGTTCACGACTTCATCTTAACCAGACTTGACTTTTTGTCACATTAAACGGATGACTGTAATTATTTTTTTCAATAAGCAGTGCTACTGCATATCATCAGACAAAGGAATGTTACTAGCAAAAGTAGAAAATTCATATTTAGCAATTGAGCTAAAGAGAACACACTTATGTTTTTCTCCTCCATTTTCCCATTTGCTTCTGGTTCCAGCTGTTTAGCTTTCTGGCAGTGAAAATATGTTTGGAACGAAAACAGACCCCACAATTTGAAGTTATCATGTGTTGCTTTGTTCTGCTTTTCCCTTCAATACATTCTTACTGAAATGAGGAAAGCCGTTCACCCAAAGAGAATCCACCAGAAGGAGTTTGGCAGAATTAACCTGCTGATGACCACTGGTATATTCTTCGATACAAGTCTTTGCAGGGTGGGATCAAGAACAGACAAAGACCCTGATCAAGTGATAGGACTCAGGCTCCCTTCCACGACCTTCGTACACACACCTCGGTGTGTAACTCTGCATCACCCACAAGAAACCTGCTGGAAGTCAGAGTGAAAAGTATCCCCACAGCATGTAGGGCCACTACCTTCTTTACAGCCCAAGCATCGGTTCTTGCACATCACAGAGTTTGTGTGGACTTTACACATTTATAACCCACCTACACAGTCAACTTCTCAAGAGGTTGCCTGCTGCCAAGCTCGCTTGTGTGCAGGCCAAGGAATATGGACATTTTCCAGGCCTGCCTGTTAAGACTTCCCTGCAGGAAGCTGGCTTCCCAGGGTGTGAATTTGTGCTTTAAAACCATCTGCCCTACGCTGCTTCATCTCAGGCAGTGCCTTAGTGGAAGAAATAATAAATCCTGTTCAAAGGTGACAAGGCCAGGTAACTGGGCACTAACCCTCAAATTCTACAAAGCCAGATGAAACCTGGCCTGAAACACAACAAACTCCAAAACCAGGCCCAGCCAAAACCCCGCTTTTCATTAATAGAGCTCCATCTCTCATCTGGCCTGTAGAAACATAGGTTGAAGAGTTCCTAGTAAACAGCTGTAGTGGATAATATTATTTTCATTCTCTCACTTCTCAAGATCAGTTTATTTAATCTAGAACTGAAATCATGGCACGACGGCGTTTTCCACGCTCACACACACTGGAAGAACGCTGAACCCTGTTTGTGCACACAGGGGTCCCTGTCTGCTGGAGACACTGCAAGAGGCACTCAGCATATCTGCAGCCAGGGAGATTTAGCCTGACGTTAGGAAAACCTTTCTGTCAGAGCTGCAAGCACCGAGAAGGGGTGTTGGTCTCTAGGAACAGATCACACCACTATCTCTTCCAGCCTGCTAGTCTTATCTCAGAGGAAGAAATGGATTAGATGATTGACAAAAAGTTTTTTTCCTTCAGCCCCAGGTTTCTATGGCACTGAAACAATACACAGCAATTCAAAGCTTGGCTCGGCAACGTAAACAACAACTTTTTATGCCAAATCTGACTCACTCTCCACGTAAACAGACGGAATAATCTTTGCCAAAACTCAGTCCTTAATTCCATCTCACTTTAACACTGATAACCTTTTAGATAAAGGCTCCAATCTTTCTGGAGGGTGTCATTCCTTCAGTTAATACCCGAGTAGATTCAGTTAATACCCATCCTAACATCAGCCAAACAGCCTTGCCAGCTGCACCTCATTCACTGATCAGCTACCTAAGCACCAAGCTGCAGGTGATTTTTAACACAAACATCGCTTTCCAAAGTGTAAATGCAGACAGTTTGGTTGCAGAGACTCGTAAAGACAGCTGAAAAAAACCTTAAAAAACCCACACTTGAATATTCTTATCCTCCAACCTGCAGCAAGCCCAAAAACCATAGGCTGTGTTAAGCCATGAGATCAGGTGCACCACTTGTGCGTGTCCCATGCTGTCAGATCACTCTCACAATCCATTCTCATCTCCCTGGATTCACCTCAGATTGATTCCTCGGGCGCTGCTGATCCTTAATTGCTGCAGCAGGCACTGCCCTGGAGACTCTGGGTTGGCCTCACATGTCTGGAAGCCAGTGTTCCTGCAGGAGCCAGGTGCAGCCACCCTCTGTGCCAGCTGGCTCTGGGAGCAGAGAGCCAGCCCAGCTCAGCAGCAGATGACACCTGGCAGCCTGTCAGTAATATTTGTACTGCCATACCCTACAGCCACCACTGGCACCCAATGGCAAACCTCCCCCTCTTAATTCATGCTGAAATGTATCTCCCATAGATGGTTGTAGATGCAGCTTGACTAATGCCTGCTGGAAGCACTTCGTGGGTATAAATTACACCTGGAAATAAGGAAGGTGGATTTTAATTAAAAATACACCATCTACTCCCAGCCTACAGACTGACTGTACATTGATTTACAGCTCAGCAGTGCGGTGAGGCCAGGAGACAAATTAATACCAAGTGTAGGTGCTGAGGAGCAGGCACACTTTCTGTCAAACTGGACAATGTAATTTTCTACATTAAACATCTGGGGGTTTTATTTTAATCTTGTTGTAACAAAGCCATATATAGCAGGGGAAAAAAGTCTTACTAAAGTAGAACTGTTCCTGAAGTGACCCAAGATAGACTAAACAGACCACCAGTCTTAGGAATCTGATTTTTAACCAGAAATAAAAAGGAATGTTAGAACTTTTGAGTTATAGTTAGCCTTAGTCCTTTTTTCATAGTGCTCTAACTTTCCATGGAAAAATGTAAGCAGACTGAAAGAGGTGGGGAAAAAGAAAGTTTTCCAAAGTTTTATTGCCTAGAGGGAAGACAAGGGGGAAAGTCATTTTTCCTCTCAAGGAAGGAGCCACAAAGTCACTCTGAGATGTGCAAGGAAAGCACATCAGAGCAAACTTACTGAAGTGCAACGCATGAACAAGGCTGCTGTAACAAAGTGATCAGCATCGTGTTCAGCTATGCTGCTGCCAGAAATAAACTTATCAAGCCTTGATGATATTCATTTGAATATTAAAGGAGTTACACATTCATTGCTCTTTTAGATGAAAATAAAACACCTCCACAGAAAGCAGCTAAAATTGTAACAGAACAGTATTCCCAAGGACCATGCA
Organism: Oriolus oriolus; assembly: GCA_013400235.1. Classification (NCBI taxonomy): domain Eukaryota; kingdom Metazoa; phylum Chordata; class Aves; order Passeriformes; family Corvidae; genus Oriolus; species Oriolus oriolus. Next base: position 100,457 of record VXBT01004356.1, on the reverse strand, counting down.
AACTTGCACTACAAGAAAATACCCTTTCTGTGAACTCCTCTTGAGCATAGAGAATACACTTATTTATACTGATTAATCTCATAGTTTCCTCTCTTTCTTTCAGACTACTAATGAATATCTCTGCTTTAAAAAAGCAACAAACCAACCAACAAAAACAAAAAAAAAAAAAAGGAAAAGCCCAAACCAAACACAACAAAAAAGAAAACCACACAACCTAAACAAGCAGAAATCCAAACATTGCCAAACTGCCCTCACTTCTAAAGTCACAGAGTGAAGACCTGTCCTTTAAACCCATGGTCAGATAGGCTGGTGGAGGTGTTGCCACACATAGTGCCAGGGGAGTTGACTACTTGGTTCATGCAGGACTTAGCCAAATGCCCTGCCAGACACCACTAGAGATGTGTGACTAAAGAATTATAAGTGTGTGACTAAAGAATTATAATGTCAGATTTTTAGGTTTACGTTCTTTCAGCAAAAACAATGAAAAGGTTATATGTTGCTCTTGGACAAGAAGGAACCACACGCAGGCCAGCTGTCAGGACAAGATGCAAAAAGGGCCGAAAGGACCCACACTCTTTATTTTATACACTCTTAGAAAACACCATGGACTGGGGGGTGAAATTACCACCCCTCAACCACATAGGTCAAAGGAGAGATCCATCAAACTTCACCTTAGGAGAAAGAATGAAAACATTTCAGCACGGTTAGCAAAACATGGCTATGTTTACAGAAAGTGCGTGAGAACTCTATCTACAGAATTAAAAACACTGAAGAACTGTGAAAATCAGGGCAACAGTTATACACGCTGTTGGGTCCATTCTCAGTTCCATGAGATAATGAAACAAAACTACAGCAACCATGCAGACAACCCCAGGCTGTGCCTGTGCCTGCTGCCAGAGCAGCAAAAGGGTCCCCAAGCCCCGTGCAGCGCTGGTGGCACCGTGACAAAGCCACCGGCTCTCACTGGGATTTTGCCTGCAGGCCCCAAGTACAGAGCAGTCCCCAGGTGGGGCCAGGGCTCCTTCCAGCCCAGCACACGATGCCTCACAGCAGCAGAACCCCAGACAGCGGCTGAGCACGGTGTGATACCAGCAAAACAACTTTTTCTCACGACAAACAGCCCCCCCGAGCAGGAAGACCAAGAGGCAGGAGCTGCACACTCACCGTGCAAGCCGTGTGTCCCACGTCCCAGCCTCCTCCAACCAGCTTCTGCTGGGGGCTTCGTGCACGGAATAACCTCCAACCAGCTTCTGCTGCGGGCTTCGTGCACGGAATAACCTCCAACCAGCTTCTGCTGGGGGCTTCGTGCACGGAATAACCTCCAACCAGCTTCTGCTGGGGGCTTCGTGCACTGAATAACCTCCAACCAGCTTCTGCTGCGGGCTTCGTGCACGGAATAACCTCCAACCAGCTTCTGCTGCGGGCTTCGTGCACGGAATAACCCCCTGGCCTGCCCTGCCCTGCCCTGCCTGTCGCACGTTTGAAGCCGCAGGTGCAGCTGCTCGGTGCAGCCCTGGCTCTGCTGATGAGGAGCAGCTGGTGCTGGGCAGACAGCACCCACGGGCCGGGGCCGGGGCCGGGGCCCTCTCCTGGCAGGGGCCCTGCCCGAAGGCTGGCCGGGGCCCGCGTGGCCCCTGCAGGAAGGCTGGCAGGGGCCCTGCCCGAGGGCTGCAGGGGCCCGCGTGGGCCCTGCCGGAAGGCTGGCAGGGGCCCTGCCCGAAGGCTGGCACCCTTCCCACGCAGCCCCTGGCACCGCGCGGTGCCCTGTGCGCCGGGTGAGTGGCCCACGCCAGGCCGCAGCCCCGCCTGGCGCCGTGCGGGCGCGGGCATGGAGGGTTTGTGTCCCGGTAGGGGTTGTGAGCCCCGGGTGAGCCCTGAGACCCCCGCCGCTCCCAGCCGGAGCTCCCCAGCTCCCAGAAGCTCTGCTGCCGTGGGTGACTGCGTGTTCTTGTGCCTCGGGTGTGGAACCCAAACTGTGGCTGCACGGCTCGTCTTACTCTGAGCCGTCAGTTTTTGTCCTCGCTGTGGTACTTCAAAGTCTGCTTTTGGGTTGTCTGCTTCAGTCATTCTTGTGTTCGAAAGCAGAATATAAATAGGAGCACAGAAACCAATCTTCCGTTTCTGCCAGAGTAAAAATTGAAGCTGCACTATTGACATCATCATATGCAAGTAGCAATCACAGAGTAGAACTACATAGCAAGTCATAAAAAGATTCATTAAGTATTAAAGGAATTTGATTTTTAATTGGACTTTTAGTGGTCAGACTTTCTTTAATTCTGTCAATATTTTTGAAAAGCTTTGACAGAATTGTTTTTCTTGCAGTGTAAATTTGGTTAATATATAAAATAAGTATCTTCAGATCACAGTAAGGCAATTGAAATGCTCAAAATACCATATTAGGATTATGGGAAAAAAACATAATTACCAATTTGCTACTAATAACATAGGTTTTTGTTTATTGTGTAACACTGAAGCAAGGCCTAACCTTGCTGCTTTACTTTGGTAGAACTCCCATCAAGTGAGGAATTAGTGCTAGACAGAAGTCATTACGTGGGAAGAATGCAGGAAAATATTTTTCTAATTAAATCTTACAAGTTTTTTTGGAGTAGCTAGCAGGTATCATCAGCTCTGGGGAAGTTAAGTGCTTAAGTGCCATCATGGACTATGAAAATCACACCGTTAAGAGCCTGCAAGGCGCATAGCACTGCAGTAGGCAAATAAAAATTTAAGATTAATTTATTGTCCCACTCGTAGGTTAGTCTAGGTGGAAGTTCTCACTCTGGAAATGATGTTATTTGGGTCTCTGTCTCACATCCTTTACCATATCTTTCATGGTTGCTAAGAAACAGCAGCATTACAGCAGAGTAATCATTCCTACTTCAGTCTAAATTGTAGTTAATTAGCTGATGGTGAAGTGGGATCCCTACCGTGAGAAGAAAGAGATACCAATTGTGTTTAAAAGCACAGACCAACACAACTGACAAGCTGAGGATCCGTTCTAAATCAAAATGTTCAAATGGTGAAAAGCTTTGGAAAGTTTACATTGCCTGGAGTGGTTTGTAATGCACAGGTAGAAGAAAGGAATCATGATTAGCTGTGTCCCAAAGTCTGTCCTTTTGCAGACCTTAATGAAAATTCTCAGCTTGAGCGTGAAATCTGATGGGTACGGAACTGAAGAGGATGTGATTGGACAAATTAAAACAAAAGGGATTTGTTTTCTGACATGGATAACGTATACAGCAGACAGGGCTTACAGCTTAGGAGAAGGTGGGAAGTAAAAGATGCCACTGGGATTTTTTAGTAGGTTTGAAGGTATCATTTTATGTGGCAATTAGAAAAATAGAACCAGGTACAAGTTATTTGTGACTAAAAATGTTCAGGATGCACAAAAATAGCTGATTATGCTTGTCTTCTGTATTTCTCATTTACCCAAACAGGGGTAAACACCATGGTCTTGAACAGAAAGAGCCTTGGCTGTGTCCTTTGCCAGGGAAGTTTCTAATTAGTGCCTTTGTTGTACATAGCTGTAGTCAAATGGTTTTGTCATTTGATTTCCAAACAGGAGTGGAAATTTGGTATTTCCTTAGGAAAGAACAATGAACAAGTGCCTAATATTTGAAGACCTGTCATTCTCTTTCTAGCAAATTTGAGGTAGCAGTGATACTGGTTTTTAACTAAGGCAAGTAAGAGAATTTTAAATACCTCAGGAACTGATTGCCATGAAAGCGTTTTTTTTTCTTTGTACGATTTTAGATAATACACAATTTTCTTAAGTTCTGCTTGGAGAGGAAAAGAAGAATTTGTTTCAATGTCTTTTCGTGTTTCTTTCCCAAATATGGATGTTATGGAGAGACATTTCTAAGACAAGTGCAGTGAACTTCTGAGTGGTTACTGAGCAGAGGCTGGTGGACTGTCGAGGCGTTAACATTAATAACCATCTCAATCTGTGCTCTGTGAGACAGCCTTCACTTTAGCAGTTAGTTACAGGAGCCAGAATGCTTTGTGTGATGGTTTATTAAGCAGGATACACTCTGCAAACAAAAATATATTTGTGTTCATTATGCTTTGAGAGATTTCAAATTATAAAAATGTCGAAAATATGTTTTAGATCTTTATATGTTAAAAATATGTCTATTTTTGTGTGTGTGTTGCTATTTCCAGACTCAGATTCAAAAGTTATTACTGTGATTGTCTCTAAAGCCTCTGTTTTCCTTTCTCTCCCTGATGGTAGGAAGATTCATACATCTTGTAAGAAATCAATGTTTATTTCATTTTACTACTGATTGGGATGTCAGAGGGCTTTTAAGATGCATTGTAAATAAATAGTCTGATTGAGGCCACACTGGCAGTGCCCCAGAGGAGAAGCTATGGTAATTTTTGGAGCAGCCCAGCGCTATTTTGGACACGAGCTGAACAGGCAGCTGTTGTCACAGGGGTGGGAAGAGGTTAAAGCAGGGGGGGATGCAGCCTGACCCAGGAGAGGAGCCAGGAGCACGCAGTGAAATGAATGAACTGAGCAGAAGTGGGGGTGAAGGTGGGATAAAACTTTCCTTCCTCCCACTCCTTCATCTGTCGATCCCAGCTGAGACTGTGAAATTCATATGGGTGAAAAAGATACCTGTAAGATACACTTCAGTGAGGACCTAAAGCATGTGTATTGCTAAGGGCTTGTGTTGGTCTTGAGCAATTTGAAGAGTTCTGCAGGGATTCTTTATATATCCTGTTGCCCCCAGATAATACAGTATTAAGAGAATCTTCAATTCTAGCCATGAGATTGTCCGTGGTTGAGGATGGCTGGTAAGAGTTTCACAGAAGCTTGCTGGCTGTGAGAACACAGTTTTCAGGAGCACAGTGGACATTCCACAGAAAATCTGTTTAAGGCTGTAGTGTTTGAAGTACATAAATAAGTATTTTAGTGTTTGGTTACTCTTTGAATGTCATTGTGAGAATGTAGTGAGGTGTGTTATTCAGTGGGATGGTGAGTTCTGTTGCTGATTCCCAAATCTAATGCATCGTTTGATTTTAAGGGGTGTTACTTGAGGGGCTGACAGCCCTACCTGGGCCTAGCAGAGTGGCTTTACACTTTTATAAGGGGACTAGTCTGTGAGTGAAGCTAACCATGAGTTGGAGTAGCTCAGCTTTAATAATGACAAACTCATCCACCGTCTCGTGAGGGCTCTTTGGCTGGTGCCTCACAGACCATCTCTCTTCTGGCTTGCTGCTCAGGACTGCGCTGCCCAGGAGTCCCACTGCTGTGCAGGGGAAAAGAAATGCAGGGATATTCTGCACATGGTCAGGAGCCCCACCCAGGGCACACCACTCACTGCCTGAATTCTGGCAGCAGAAGACGTTCTCAGCCTGAGCTGCCGTTGTATTGTCTCCCACACAGGGATGGTTGCAGCACCCGTTTGGGTGGTGCTTCTGTGCCCAGAAACCTTGAGGTCCTGAAACCAACCCAAAGGAATCTTTACTGAAAACAGTAGACAGGTCTGTAATGCCAATCCCTTAACAGAGGGGCAGCGTGGCAGGGTAATCCCACTCTGTGGGAAGGAGGGTGTGCGTCAGGCCCCGCTCCACCTGCAGGACTGCTGCGCTTTGTTTCTGGGATGCTCTTGGAGAGGCTGGTGGGGATGCAGACGTGTGACAAACGGATCTGGCTTCCCAAACCCCCTGGCTGAAACTCCTGTGTAGGGCACGGGCAGCAATAGGCACTGCTGCAGCATCTGAATTGTCACAGCAGAAAGGGAGGAGCTGGCAGGACCTGCAGATGCTGGGCAAGGGCTGCATTCCTGCATTCCCAGCGGCAGGCTCTGGCAGATCTCTGTGCTCCAGTGTTCCAGCTTTCAAAGGAAGCTTTTGGAAAAAGGCTATGGAACAGCCACTCAGTTTCCACTTGACAGAAAGCAGCAGTTCAGCCCCACTAACTGTAGATTCTTTTTAGAGAACAACCCTAGAAATGAATCAGAAAAAGGCACAGCACAAAACAGGCTGCTGTTTCAACTGGCAACTGCAGGATGCACTTGTGTTGGGCTATTTCTGTCTGCCTCGCACAAGAATAATTTCCATCATTTTGAATCATTTTTCCAAGTTACACAAGCTGGTTTCATTTTCCAGCACTAATCGAGGAGAAACCTGTATTTAAATCTTGTGAACAATCACAGGTGAGTAGATAACCTGTAACAGAGCTAAATAAATATGCCAGGTACCCAAATGAGCTTGTTATCTACTCCAGAGTGCTGGAAAAAATAAACAATTCTAATTAGATCTTGGAGTGGCAAACTTCCAACCCCAGCAATAAAGGCAGACCCTATGTACTCTGGAGCTGACATATTTCTTCAACACAGAACAAAGGGAACTCTGCAGCAATGATGTCTACAGCCAGCATGGAAAGGAATAGGCACTCCTGAGGAATGAGCACTCGACAGTCTGCTGCAGTGTTTTCAGTGCTCTGATTAATTTTGCAGATTATGTAGCATTTCTTCAGTTCAGAGTGCTTACAGTAAATTTAGGCTTATAAAGACTTGTCTAGGTTTTCATAATTACCTTTTTCACTGACACCTTGGAAAAAGTTCCCGGGCTTCTCTGGTCTGGGTGAGTCCTCCAGGTCTACAGTCTAGGACTCAGCCTAGACATGTAACTTTCTACAATGTGCTTCACCCAGGAAATAAATCTGTGGAGAACTGTGGAATTTTTTCTCTATCAGGAGCTGGTACCAGCGCGATAGCACACGTGAGTAGTGGTGCATGACCTGCCTGTAAGCATCTGAGCTTCATCATCCAGCACAAGGAGGGAAGGGAGTACTTCAGGGCTTAGTGATTTTTTTGTTGTTGTTGTTCAGCACTTTTCTTTTTAATTAATTTGTCTTTATTTCCCTGCTAATAAATTAGACATCCTGGACTTTCATCTGTCTCTTTGTCTAACGTGCACTGCCATGGAAGTCAGTGCTTTCAGCTCTGTGCTCTTTCCTCAGGTGTTCTAACACAGCCGTTATCAAAGACTGAACATTACAAATATAAATAAGCTATCAGAAGTTACAAGCTTTGAAGCTTTGTATAACAACTGGTTCTAAATAAAAGCAAGGACTGCAGCACCAGCAGCAGCACTTACATGGGCAAGAAAGACACCTTTCATGTGGTGAGTGCCTACAGAGACTCCTGCTGCTCAGCAGCACATGAAAGGATGCACAGAGGAGACGTGTGAGACTTCGCTTGCACGAGGTTAATGCATTGTCTGTTTGAACCATGAAAAAACAGAAGCAAGAACACAGGACACTGAGAAGTTAAAAAAAACCCCAACCAACTCAGCCTGATTTAATTGGAAAGCATCACTTGGCTGGCTTCTTCAGTAATTGCTGGAAGCCATCCCAACTCTTTATATATTTAGAAGGGATACAATTCAACTCATAAATAATTTTTTAATAAGTGACAGTGCTCCCAAAGTATGTGATTTAACCCTTCAACCCTATGAGAAATAGGGATCTTCCCTCCATGCTTCATACATTTAGAACATTTTATGACAACAATAATTCTTCTGTCGTATATTTTAGAAGTAGGATATCACCATAAATGCATTTGCTGTCCTATGAAATGACAAAGGCTTCGGACAGTAGGTAACAATAAATGCTGAAACAATTAGTATTGTCAGTCCTATGGTGTCACAGAGATGAAATTATCATTGGGGAAATCTACATAAGTGTATGCAGGATTAGATGTGATTAAAAGGCAGTCTTTGCGCTGCAAAATCTAGAGGTGCTGCGTTGGCATTGAGAATAAAACATTTCCTGAAAAAAAAAATATATGTGTGTAGCATATCTGTGCATAACTATATTTATCCACTTGCTGGGGTTTTTAGTTTGCTTTGATGGTTTTGTTTGGGATTTTTTTTCCAAAAGGACACCAAGTCTACATGACCAAGGTCAGTATCAGCTCTGTCAGTCTGAAGAGGAGCACTGAGCTGGATTCCCTATTGCACGGGGGAACAATTCACTTTCTCAGCCAAAATCTGTGCAGCAAAGCTAACTCAAATGGCAGGCACGAGAAGAAAGGGCTGACAGCCTGGGAGACTGACAGAAAATCACAAGGAATTCTAGAAAAAATACATGCACTTCCAACAACATTTCAACCAGCCAACGTTTCCTATCAAAACAGTTTAATAATTCCAGCTTTTAGGAATGCTAGAGACAGCCCTCAACTTGTGATTTTCCGTGTTCTCAGCTCCATAAGTAGATACAGCCACAGTATTTGTCCAGCCTTAACTCTCATTAGGTGCAGAGTGGTTGTTGTTCTTCAGTCAACCTATTCACAACAAATCTGATGGGGGGAGTGCTGCCTCGCTGGGTGTGGGACTGGGCTGGTTTGTCAGGGCAGCTGGAGCTGTGCTGCTGTACACCAGGGGATTCAGCTTTTAAAGAAAAGCAAACAGTTTCAGAGGCTGGTTCTGCACCTTGGGACAGAGGGTGTAGGAAAGACCACAGATTCTTTATGATTCAGGGGTTATGTTTTTCTATGACTTCAGTGCAAATTTCAGCCATGCTCTGACTCATCTTTGGGATATTATTCAATATAGCTATTAAACATTAGATTGCATGAGCAGGGTCACCTTAGAACTGGCAAAAATTTGGAAAGATGTGAGGAAGGGGGGAAATCAGTACTTTTTAAATTCAGTTTCCCAGTAAGGTCTGCTCATTTAACTCAGAACATACCCTATAAAATGACAAAGCTATTTACATTCGTGAGTTTAAGCAGGCTTGGCTGCGAAATCCCTGGCTGTTAAAGAAGCGTGTTTTCATTAGTTTCAACTGGCTGTGGGTTTAAAAAAAGTAACAAACAGTGCTGAAAACCAGCAAGGTGCCAAGGCTGGCAACAGGGAGTCCCCTGAGCCTCCAGCCATTCTAATCAGGGTTCTGCTGAAAAGCGCTGCTCTGGGAGCTGTTCTCTGGCAGTGCAGAATGAAATGGCTTTTCATTCACTTCTTCCCACTCCAGTGGGTTAGTCAGGACCAGCCCCGGAGAAAAGGCTCCTTCTGGCAGCTGTTCAAAGGACACGGGGTTTATATTTCACGTGGGGCTGGCTTTGGTGTTACCAGCCCCTCGCAGTTTGTTGCAGGAGCTCACAGGAGTTACTTTGCTCCGCTTACACTTGGATAGTTCGGTTCATTTCTGCACATCTCAGGGAAAGCAGAGCCAGCAGCTTTACTCTGGAGCTCATTCATGAGAGCGCTGCAATGGGACGTTGCAAACTCTGCAAGGAAGCAGGGGAAACTTTTTCACTGAATCTTTTGAAGGTCCCACATAAACCTTTGAGGATGAAAGTCCATTTTCCTTGTACGACAAAGGAAGGGGAAAAGATTGCACAAGCCAGGCTTGAAGAACAGCGTGTGATTATAGTTGCCCATATTTAACCAAAATACATTAACCAGCCCATGTCATAAAAATGACAGCCAAGAAATAACATAGAACTAAGAGTTTCAGAGATCTTATAAATCATGAGAAGTTGGTAGAATTAGCCTATTATATTTCAGAACCTCAGGGGTTTTTAAGCATCCACTGCACATGTTTCTCCATTCTTATCTCTGAAGTTGTTTTTTTCATTTACTGCTTTTTCTGACCTATGCCTGTGGTCTCTTCACTTCTGAAGCAGTGTAAAGATAATGCCATTACAAGTCACTCCTAAATCTAGCCATTGACACAAATAATTCGTATCCCTGTATTCCAGATGATTTCTATTATTTTGTGGTGAGAAAAGAAACAAAGGAGGAATGAGGCAAGAGCAGGCACCATAAGATTTCAGCTTGTTCTTTGCAAAGTTGTCATAGTGAAAAATAAACATAACAAGAAGAAATCAGAAAATAGTCATTCTCTTCATTTGCTGGTTCAGTCCCCAGTGAGGAGGATGGGAGCCTGGGACAGGCAGACTTTTTAAACTCAGGATTAAATTCAGACTGTGGCCACTGTGCAGTGCAGGGTCATTCCCTGGGGGCTGTGGGAAATCAGAACAATAACACCAAGGATCCCATACAGAGACAATACTGGGAAACATGATGAGGTGCATCCAAAAATCCATGTGGCTGATTGGGATACATCCCCTTTACATAGTGAGTTCCCTCCAAAAGAATTGGGAAAGAGGACCTGCTGGAGATTAAGTCAGTTTTGGGTGAGAAATGGCTGGAGTCAAACCTGAGTACATCACAGGAAAGGAAAGCTCTGTGGCATCATACACGACATCATCATTTCACACGGCCAGTTCAGGCCACTGTCACTGATACCAGCAAAGACTTTCATGAAACTCTGAGTGTAGCACAGGAATTCTTACCCATGCAACAGGAACTAGAATGGAGTCCTAAATCTTGTTCATATGCAGCCTTCGGATCTGCAGCTATTCCAGAGGCAGAGCCCCATACAGCAAATGCTCCTCCACAAGGCAGTATTTTCTCCACCTTTGTGAAGAAACAAAGGACAAGTATTTTCTTGAAACATTTTGTTTTCTGTAGTTTATCTGAGCAGATATCTACATAACTTCTTCTTTCCACAACATCCTGGCTGTATATTTCAATTTTTGTACATTTCTCTTTGGAAAGAAAATGCAGGGAAAAGCTGCCTCCAAACACATATAGTTTCATTGATTGTAAAATAAAGAACTTTTATGGGCAAATGTAAAATGAGAAAGCGATTACGTGATATTAGAAGAAGCCATTACAGGAATATCCAAACTAAGACATCCAAGTGTATGCTTTTAGAATATTGAAATATGCTACATACCCTTTATGGTGTTGGACTGAGTTTTACTCTGGAACAAAGCAGATTGCTGTACAATTGTCAAGCATCTCTAGAATTTTACAAACCATACCCATCAGACTGTTAAGGAGGTTTATCAGGCTCCATTTGACCAGTTTACAAAGCAGTATCATCGTTACAACCATCTCGATTAAGCAGCTCAGTGCTGCCCTGAATAAATCGTGGCATGTCATCACATTTAGAGACTTGTGTTCCGGGCTTTACTGGTCTCACTTGCTCAAAAGTCACTGGATACAAATCTCTCTTCAGCTGCTGTCTTAGGATGGATCCTTTGTGTGAGTTCCAAGAAGAGAATGCATCAGCCACGAGCATGGGACCAGAACACACACAACGACAGCTGACTTTCTCATTTTTACCCCACTCTTTCCATTTGTCAGAAATCTTGCAAACTCCAACATGCTGCTTGGATTTATGGGCTGTCTCTCACTAGATAAGAGACAGAGCTCTGGTATCCGGAGTTTTATTTCTTTGATAGAAGCTTTCCACAAGCAATTTCTGTGTATATTAAAGTCAAACAAATGTCCACTGAAGCAACATTAGGCTACCACCACTGGGCTGCACTGAATGAGAGTTCACACAGTGGGGAGTGAGTCTGAGAGGCTCACTGGGGAGCCCATTTGCCATAAGAAAATGCAATTTTATCACAGGCATATTTTGCATTGGTTGTTAAGCAAGCCAAAAGGGTAAAGCTGCTGCGTGTGCTTTCTCTGTGAGCATGAGAGTGTTTAGAATTATATAGTATTATATATATATAGTGTGGGAGAAAATATGAGAAAGGGGCAAGTAGCAAATCATCTTCTGGCTTTGGGCTTGAGGAAAGGGCAGACAGCTGGCTGATGGGGAGGTGCTGCTGCTGAAACAAACCTTGAGGGACCTGTGGGCAGGGAGGGACCAGTGCTGCCAGGAGCTGAGGAAATGCCGATGAGCACGGGCAGGCTTGGAGAGCACCATGCCAAGGGGTCCTCAGCAACAGCATCAGGCCCAGAGGAGGGGAACAGAGTGCTGCAAAAGAAACTATTTGAATAGACTTGGGTGGGGAAAAGGAAAAAAAAACCTAAAAAAGAAAAGTGGGCCAGCTCTCTTTGGCAGCAAACCCAGCTTCTCTAAGGTGAGGCCCACTGGGTTAAATTGCTGCTCAGTTACTTGCCAAGGGAAGCTTCAGCTATATTGAAGTGTAGGGCTTAACAGCGTGAGACTAGCAGCTCAGATTAGCACTGGTTAAAAGGAAATAAGAATAAACAAAAGGGCTCCTCTTCCAGACCTTTCCTGTTGAATGTGTAATGTGGCATGTCTCTATGCAGAGGACTGCAAACATTCTCTCTTTTGGCTTAAAGCGTCCTGGGAAACTTCATCAAATTAATAATGACTGTTAGTAAAAGTTAAATAATTATTTTAGAGTATAATTCAGCTTGATGATAGAGTTTATTGAAGTGTTCCTGCCAGCAGTTTATTCCCTATGAGCAATACCTATATTCAGAGCACAAACACTGCATTGTCACTCCCTAGGCTTTCTGGTGCAAAACCATAGGAATCTCGAGATTATTTGGGTTTATGAAATAATAGCAATGAATGACACATACACAGTCATTCCTTTTTAAGGCTCCTGTCTCCACTTAAAAGCATATAAATGTCTCATTTGATCAAAGGCTCTCTGCTTTCTGCTCTTTCCCTGTGTGCTCAGATGTGAATGTCCCTGGGTTATGCTATGGCAACGGCAGGAGCACGAGCAGGAACTACAGATAGACCTTGCTGCAGGAAAATCTGAACCCTGCAAAAGCAGGAGCATGGGAATCCCACTTCTCCAGACAAGTGTGTGATGGGGCTGTTAGACCTCCCCACTCTCTGGCCCATCCCTGCCTGACAAACCCCTCTCTGGGGATGGCCCATCCGCAGCAGCGTGTGCCAGAACTGCTCAAATCCCTCTTTGAGGAAGGAATTAACGCTTTTCCTCATTGTATAAAAAGTTGAATGGGAAACATAAGATCAGGCAAAATCCAGTTTTTTCCTACAGGACTGATGAGAGCTGGGTGAGAAGTGGATTTTGTCACATTTCTTCAGGCAGAAAGAGCACTGAACCCAGTAGAGCCCTCGAGCAGGACTAAGAAATGCAAGATTAATTCTCTAGGAAAGAGGGATTCACCAAGTCCTACAAAGCAGCCAGAGTAAAGTAAAGTAAGCAGTTGCTGCTGGTTTGTCTGAGAAAGTTGCACAGGGTGTTCAGTCTTGGAATACCATGTCAATTCCAGGAGAGATAAGATGGGTCTAAACTCACCTTTGGAAACTTTGTAGGTCAGCCTCGAGAAGCTGCCTGTGCTTAGAGTGGCTCCAGAAGGAGAAGGAACAGGCCAGTGCCTCTGCTTCTTCAGCAGGTGCCACAGATACCCTAAGAATTGACGCTCGAGATGCAGAAGGGGCTGCCTTGACCCCAGTCCCTTCGGAAGCACCAGCTCCCTGGGTGCAGTGGGGCTCTGTCCCCGCGGAACCGCGGCGCTCCGTGGCTGCGCTGCCAACCACCAGAGCCTGAGGCAGCAGCTCTGCTGGCAGCTGGAACAGCGGGATGGCAGCAGCGTGTGGGCTGTGCTGCGTTTCCTTCTCTCAGAGTCAGGCTGGGCCAGGCTCAGTGCTCGTGGAGCCTCTCTGCAGAGCCCGATGTCGCTGCTGTGTTCGGGGGTTTCATTTCTGCGGCGCCCCGGCCGGGTGCTCTCCGCACACGTCGCAAACCAGCTCAGGGGGGCTGCACTCAGAGGTTCCACAGAGCTGAAACCAGGAGGGATGGCACATTCTGTTTGTCTGTGCTCGTTGTTGAGCCTTGTCCTGTCAGGCGTTGCTGTAGGTAATGCAAAGGTGGCGATTTCTGGTTTTTTCCTGTGCAAATCCAGCGCTGACTCCTTGGAGCTGCAGTGTTATGTAATGGGGATACCCGTGCATACATACATACATATATATATATATATATAAACCCCCACACAACACAGTGCTGTTACTCACATGCCTCAGAATAATGGAACAGACCTTCTAAGAACTGTCTTGACCCTTTCAGTACTTCTCCAGCATCTTTTCCATTTCTGCTTTCCTGAAATGAAGAGTTGTGCTCAGAGTGAACTTCAGCACCAGAGTGAACAGCAGCCACTGCTGTTACAGTGTTATTGGAGACTGATGACAGCAAAAGCATCCCTGTTATCAGTATTTTCCCCCTGGCACGATGTGTTTTGCAGTATGTATACACACAGTGAACAAGGTAAAAGTACAAAACCAGATTATCTTCATTAGTGTTTATCCTCTGCAGGAGCTCTGGCTGTCAGCTGTTATTTGTGCTGCTTGGGTCAGTCACCTCACTGTGAAGATATTGATGCCATGCTTAGCAGTTTAATTTAAACTCATAACAAGGAAACCATCATTTCCAGTCAGGTTTCTCCTGCTTTTTTTTTCCCCCAGTATAAATTCAGGATTTTTTCTTTCACTGGTGTAAGACACTAAGACACTGTAAGTTTTGGCAGATAATATTTGTGCAGATTTTGAACCGAGGAGGAACAGAATTGACCTGCAATTCTACCTTCCCAGGTTTTCTGTCCTTCCAAAGGAAATAATCTTTTGCTTGTACTGAAAGGCTCAGCTTTCATTAGCCTAGACTAAGGTTTCCACAGTGGTCATGCTTTATGGCAGGACTGCAGAGGACAAGTATGGAGAATGCAGCAGGTGGTCTGGTTCCTGTGGAATAGACAGATATTTTAGCCTGTGTCTTTTTTTTCCCACAGGGATGGAAGTCATCACATATTCATTCCTACTGCTTTGTGCATCTTGATCAGATGCTTGACCTGACGCTGTAGACAAGCAGTGCAGAGCAGATCACCCAAAGGATATATTAAAGTCCAAATCAGACTTCATTTTAAAGGAAAACAGGGTTATAGATCACATCTGAGGCATAAGGCAACGTGTTCCTACCAATAAATCCCCAATCAGATGCACAAAAACTTGTAAGAGATGCAGAGTGTGATGAATCCCAGCTGCATTTGACCAGCAGTAATTTTTCCTTTGGTCAGGAGTTTTCCATTCAGAATCTGGGTTGGCCATCTCCCCAGCAGCTAATCCTTCTCTGGGGACAGGGGGAAGGAAAAAAAAAGGGGAAAAAAAGTTACTCAAGGATTCTACACAGCCCAGTGTTCTGCAGCTGTAAAAATGTCTTTTCTTCTGAATAACCAGGCAAACAGTAAAGCATTGTTTAAAACAGTAAGTGAATGGAGACTCTCCTAGTTCTGTTGTCCTCTTTGAGGAGCTACACTAAACAGCAAACTCTTCTTCTAAGTATTCGTGTCTTCTGTCTTTTCGGTTTCAGCTTTGCTGTTGTTAACAAATGCTTTTCTAGCCCTTTCAGACAGAAAACGAGGCACAGGTTTCACCCTGCATGGAGGATGGTGGCACTCTGAGGGCAGATTTTCCTGTAGAGGTGTGCAGAGCTCCAGTGCTCACGTGTGGGCAGCTGTTTCAGTATAGCTCAGGCTTAATCTCCTCTCTGTTGAAGAAGGGGAAAAACCCCTAAACCACAAGAAGGAATTTACTCATCTGCTTGCCAGCAGGGAGAAGCCGATGACATTTAAAAATAAATTTTCTCTTTTAAACTTGTAACACCACAGGTTCATTTGTAACCGTGCCGTGGGACTGACTCCATACATACATACATAGCAGTGTAGGTGGGTTCTGCAGTGTCAGTCCTGATGGCTACAATCAAACAGCACGCAGGGTTTGTTCCAGCAAGGCTGAAGTGGGATTGTCTGTTACAAGTCTGTAAGGAAATTGTAAAAAAAAACCAAAACCAACTTCAAATGAGTTAAAGGAAACCAGAGCAGGCATCATTTGGAAACTGATATTATCAGCAGCTCTTGCTCAGGAAGGAAGGATGCCCTTAGGTCTTTTATGAACTTGCACAAGCAGCATTCCCATCTGGTATTGTGCTGGGCTCGTAAAGCTGCAGCACAATCAACAACTAATTGGGGCTGGGTGAAACAAAACTGCTCCAAGCAGCCATGAAACCCCCACTGCCGTGTTGGGGCTCGGATCTGCACCTGAAACCTGCTGGAACAGTCCAACACCTGGCTCAGCAATGCTGGTGCTCTCCCCGCCCTGCTGTGGGACAGCACCGGGGCAGAGGGAGCCGGGCTCTGGAAGGCACGAGGAGAGCCACTGGCAGTGGGAGCCAGGAATTAATGCAGAGCGCTTTCTTCACCCCAAAAGGCTTCACGAGTTGCAGCAGCTCTTCCGGATCTGTTTAAGTCCTTTTTTACCTCCTGCACATTCTCAGAATAGGAGCTAAAATCCTGGGCTGCAGTCAGTGATAAATTAGATGCCTTTACAAATCCAGGCCTCTGCATTCATGGAGGGAGTGCAAAGTGTGATAAATACCCAGAGACAAGTAGCACCCACATGCCTTGCAAGTAATGATTCTGTGCCATAGACACTATAACTGAGCATGGCTCAAGGGGAGGGTTCAGGAATGCATTTCTTTAGTAACAGGCTTACACACCTGCAGAGCCTCTTCTAGCAACAGTTTTGGGTTGGGGTTTTTAGTGGGATTTTCTGTATGGTTAGGGAGTTTTGTTTGTTTTGTTGAGGTATTTTTGAGGGGGAGAGTTGGGTTTTGGGGGTTCTTTGTTTAATCTGTTAAGGAACATCAGTCCATCATAGGATAAGCCTCACTTGAAGCTCCCTTATGCCCCTAGCAGGCTCTCATGTTGGAGCAGGTTTGACATCTTTTGTTTGCTTAGTGCCACATCCCAGTCCTGCCCTTCCAGCTGTAAGATGGCCACAGCTGTGCCTCTCTGTGCACTGTCAAACAGCAGCTCCAAACGGGCTATAACCTGTAAGCCTTCCCCTTCCAGTCTTGTGAGCACTAATCAGCATCTTCAAAATATTTTTTTAATGTAATTGACTCCCCCAAAACGCGTACGCAGAGAATAAAAATTAGACAATAAATAGTATGTGCAAAAGGCCAAGGAAACCTCCTTTCATTAATAGTGTTAAACATGCTGAGATCAGTCTACAGCATCTGCTCCTGACTCAGGAAAGTGCACTGCTCTCAGACATTTCTTGCCATTATTGTCCTCTTCACCTTCCCCTCATTTGACTTTGTTCTCTGGTATAAACAGAGTTTGGAAGCATGGCTGGAATTAAATGTGGAAATTAACAGCTCCTCTGTGTTTTTATTTAGGGACCAACAGAGTGGTTTTCCAGTTGTACCTGATACTTGACATTGGTTTCTTCCCCTTCCATGCGTCACCTTCTTAATTCAAAACCAAGTGGTCGAGCAGCCCAGTACCAAATTAGGAGAACGACAGCACACGCTGTCCACAAAGAAGCATCTCCCTCGTTTGCCAGATACACAGGTGCCATCAGTTATATCAAGCTTCAGGAGCCTGTCTTCCCCCCACCCCCCTTCCCTTGGCCTCTTCCCATTTCCACTCGCCCTGCCAGGGGTCACCCAGCCCACCCAGCCCTGCGCCAGGGCACTCAGAGCACGGCAGGCTGAGAACACCCAGTGCTGCTGTCAGGGCTCGTGCCTGGTTTTGGAACCCAAGACCAAAACCACACAGCAAGAGTGAGTTACAGCCGTGCTGGCCCCAGCAGCCTGCCCTGTCCCACCGAGGCAGCTCTGTCCGAGCGGCAGGGCTGGGACAGCCCAGCAGGGATGTGTTGCCTTGCTTTTCACAGTTCTTCAATGTTTTTAATTCTGTAGTTAGAATTCTCACACACTTTCTGTAAACACAGCCATGTTATTCTAACCGACCTAAGATGTTTTCATTCTTTCTCCTAAGGCGGAGAAGTTTGATGGATTTCTCCTTTGACCCATGTGGTTGAGGGGTGGTAATGTCACCCTCCAATCCATGAGGTTTTCTAAAAGTGTATAAAATAAAGAAGCGGCCCTTTGGGGCCGGAGCTCTGCTCATTTTTCTCTTCCACCTGGGCTGGCTCTGTGTGTTCCTTCGTGTCTGCGTGCGACAGGGATGGAGCTGCTGACCGCCCTCCCCTGCCTCGGGACAGGGCACAGCTCAGTGCACGCAGCCAGGCATGCGTGGAGTGGAATAAACTGCACCTGCTCTGGAGTTTATTCACCTTGACCTGCTTTGGCAGAAGTGCTTCCCCCTTCCCACTCTCTGTCAGCCTCACGTTCAGCTGCGCAGAAATGCCATCTCAGTTTCACGGCATCCTCAGACCAGCTGCCCCTTGGGGTCCCAGTTGCTTGCTTTCTCATGGAATTTTGTACATCCCTGGAGCATAGATGTGGTTGTTTTTCCTGCCATTCTTAATATATTAGAGTCAAAAATAGAATTATTCTATGTAAAAGGCAAGGACGTTTTATCTCCGGAGAAAGAGCAGCGTAGTGCAACAGCAAGCAATTTGAAGGCACAAAAATAAACCCTCAAAATTTTCTTCCTGAGAGGATGAGAAATGGATGAAGGAAAAAATAGAAATTGGTGAAGCAGTACCCGATAGCTTGTTTCATGGCTGCACTTTAACTATTTAAAGCACACAGATTGCACTGAGGCCTTGTTTAATATTTAAGGCCGATATTGCCAGGCCTTGCTTTACTAACAGCATATTATTTTGTTCCTACTGGGAACAACCAGCTCCTGCATGCTAAAGAGACTTCTTTGGAAGGGATAGAAAGCTTTTGAGCTGCAGAAGCCCGGGGAAATGTGACCCTCCCAGGAGTGGTGCCTGTGGTAGCTGCCAAGCACCGAGCCCACAGAAGCACAGATGCCTCCACAGCCTTCCCCTCTCCCTCACCCTGCCAGAGGAGGGGATAAAAGGATACATGAAAACCATATAATACATCCTGATCAAGGATTCGAGTCATTCATGAAACTGGACCGAAAGCCCCCAGGAGCTGTGCGAGTGTCACAATGTTCAAACAGCTCTTCAAGTTTTTGTTCAGAGCAGCATCTGCCAGCTTGGAGCCACTGCAGGTGAGCTCTGCAGATCACTGACAAAGAGAAGCTGCTGCAACAAGCGCATCTGGATGAAACAGGACAGCTTCAAGATCTTGAAACGTTTCAGATGGCTTTTAAGTCTCTGTGACAAACAATACTTTGGCAAGGAAATCCTTGTTTTCCTGGATAATTGTTACTTTAGTGTGGAAGAGCATGATGGCTGAATCCTTCCAAAGCAGCCTGCGAGCCTTCATTCATTAACAAGATAATTGTTTATCATTCATTATATGCCTGATGCTCCCCAGGAGCCTCTGTCCCTTCTAAGCAATAAACAACCCCTTAGCACATATCAAAGAACTCGTTACTATCCTGTTGTGAAAATTACATGGGCAGACATTAAAACAAGCATAATTTTCCTATAGAGATAATAATTATTTGACTAATTGGGTATTTTTGCCACATCGTCCCCATGATAGCTTCTTTTTTCCATGCAGTGTCTTCTTGAAAGGACAGTTTTAAATAATGTGGTGACTGTGGAAAAGGCAAAGGACATTAAACATAAAATGTTTCAGAGACTGAAGTTAAATTCTTCAGTAGTTCCTGCCCAGGATTTTCTATAGAGCCTATACTGGGGAAAAAAAACCTCACAGACAATTTGGGGGCCAAAAACTCCTGGCCAGTCACAGACATCCCTGAGTGCCACCAAGGCGTGGGCTGCTGGGGTTTGTGAGCTAGCCATGCTAAAGTAAGAGCCGGCCGTAGTGTTTTGGGAATGCCACCATGCCTCTTGGGTCAAAAGAAGTCTTTTGGAGTAAAACTAGCATTTAAAAAAAAACCCACGCTAATATAGTCATAAACACCTGTCTCAAAGTACAGGAACGGGATCAGTAGGTCATTGCAAGGGGCAGTAACCAATCTTCCCTTGTCAAAGCCCTGCTGCCAGTGGGGAAGCTTTTTCTCTGGCAGTGTCAGGCAGAGCTAAACAAGCTGTTTCTGGGATAGGGATGTTCACTCTTTTCGATGTATTTTGCCACGAACATAAACTGACATCAAAAGACTTCAAACCTGTTTATAAAATACAGTGGTCAGTTTATCAAAACCTCTTTTAGCTGCATAGTAAATCTTAGAAACCCAAACACCACGGTATTTGACTGTCACTCGTGGCAGACAGTCCTTACCTCCTGAGCAGTTCCAGCTTGGAGCGAAGCCTGGCTCGCACCCTGGGCGTGCCTGGGGTGCTGTGCAGGCTCTGCAGCGCTGCCTCTCCCTGCTGCTGCCAGGAGCCAACCAGAGGTGTTTGCTGCCTCGGCAGAGCTTCCCCCTCTGCTGCAACCTGCGAGGTGCAAAGCTGAAAACAAACAGCTAAAAGTCACTCTGCAAAGCTGCCTGAGCTGCAGCCTGGTTTGGGCTTTGGTTCTGATTTACGTGCTCAGGTTAATGAAATGAAAAGCTTTAGGAGCCACTTGCAGAGGGTGACTGCTGCTCGTGTGTGCCCTGGCAGGCCGGACCAGGGCTGGGGCCTGACCAGAGCAGCTGCTGCCAGGTACAGCCCTGTGGTTTGAGGGACACAGTGCACGCAGAGGATCCTCACTGAGCCCCTCTGGCAGGGAGTGGTTTCCTCTGCCACAGGCTGGATGCGAGTTTGCAGGATGTGGCCAAGCTTAATGTCTCATTGGTAACGTCAAACAGCAGCCGTGCAAAATCCCAGCGTGCTGTCAGCTGTGCCATGTACTCCAGGGAGTGCCTGGGAGGGTTTCCACCCCGTGAGCCAGGCTCAGCCCCGGGACAGTGCTGTCATCCCCTCACCACTTGCCAGCGACTGCTTTCAGACACGGGCAAGGAGCACAGCGGGGCAGTTCAGTTCCCAGCCAGCTACCGGGGGCAGCAGGAGCAGAGCTCAGCCAGACCCTTCCTGGCAGCTCCATCTGAGCTGATGGAAACTGCAGTGAGCCCCCCTGCCCTGGACAGGCTCCTGGAGGCATTACCCAGAGGAGAGCAGTTTGTCCATTCGCTCTGCACTGCTCCTCTTCACAGAAGGGGCCCCCAGCCTTCCACCACCTCCTCCAGGTATGGAAAGGCACCTCCAGTATGTAGCGACAGCATGGTACTAGAAAAGTACTAAAAACAAATCAGCAGCAGAAATAAGACTATCCACTGGAATCTCCAGTCCCCAGGTTCCCAGACAGCGCCTTTTTTGTGGCGTAGTTGCTGCTCATCTGAAGCACTGAAAGGAAAAATGGTCTTTCTTTCCATTCAGTCATATTTCCTCTGTACAGGGCTGTTGCTGCCATTTCCAGCATGTCCAGGTTTTGCTTTCAGACGTTTGGGTACTGGTACATTCTCCCAGGATCATATAATTATCAGTCTGTAATCTTCTGTTCCACTGCGGATATGAGCAACCCTTTTATGCTCACAGTAACAATTTAGAAGTGTTAAAGTTTGAGCACTGGGCCCCTGGTGCTTACACATGTTTAAATTGGCCCTCCCTGAAAGCTGATGTATTCCATCTGGTCTAGTGGATTTCTTGGCTTAAAGTTACTGGAAACACTGAATGTTTCTTCTGCAGTGATCCTGTGGCTGTCCAAGAGTATCACACACACTCAGAGCTCGTGCCCGGGCTGCTTGGGACTAAAACACTACAGGACAAGTGGTTTCAGTGGACGTTTTTTCCTGCCTGCTTTTTGAGCTGTTCTGAAATCCTGAGTCCTGCGGTTCACGTTTCTGATCAGTCTTACAACGTGTAAGTGTGACTTGACGGATAAATAAAACACACACGTTTGCAGCTGATTTCCTCTAACATTAAGCCTGAATGATGCAAATCAAGCAACTAGATTTTTTTTTGTATTCATGTCAAGAAAAGGAGCCATTACAGGCAACTCTTTAGGTTTTAAAGAAAACAAGCTGCAACACAGTAAATTATCAACACGAGCAGCAACGCTGGACTGACCATTCAGATACCCACTGCGAGGGCTTTAGAGTCCAGCTGCCTCACTGCCATTCCCAGACTGTCCAGGCTCAGGGGCAGGGATATCACTAAGTTAAAATACACAGGTGCATTCAAACTGGGTCACACAAGTCATTGAAACAGCACATTCCTGCAACAATTTTCACAACCCAGCTATCTCACACTGCAGCAGACTCTG
Source organism: Oriolus oriolus (assembly GCA_013400235.1). Lineage (NCBI taxonomy): Eukaryota > Metazoa > Chordata > Aves > Passeriformes > Corvidae > Oriolus > Oriolus oriolus. The sequence continues at coordinate 78,600 of VXBT01004356.1, read as the reverse complement.
GGAGCATGCCTGGCCCTTGGCTTGGTCCATCTCCCACAAGCCTGAGCAACTGCTAGCAGCTGGAGGGATGCCCACGTTCCCAGCAGCACTGCTGACTCCTTAAAGCCTGTATTTTGCTGCAGAAGCTGTGCTGCATTTTAAAAGTGAAGATTCAGGAGTATTAAAAATACTTCAGCCTCTTCATCATCTTTACTTTCTTATGCGTTTCCATCTTGTTCAGTTAAGGTTCAGCCCTTTGCTTACTTCCAGTACAGCTGGAGAACAGATGCAGGGAACCTTTTCTGGTGCCCATCTCCTCCCATCCCTGCCCAGCTGCAGGAGCCCACTGCAGACCTGCAGCCTCTTCGTGGTTTTAGCTCAGACCTTTAGTTTAGAACAGCCCAACTCACCTCTCCAGGATGCTCTCAAGCCTGCTCAGTACCCCCCCACGCACTCCTTGGCTGGAAAACACAGCCACCCCAACTGCTGGGAGCTGGGGATGTGCCCAGTGTAGCGGGAAACCAGGCAGGGGCCCCACGTGTGTCTGACCCCAGAGCGGGTGAAGCCGATGGCTGGAGTGACCGATCAGCCAGGACAAGCTGCAGCCAGCGCTGGGGCAGCAGCTCCCAGTGGCAGCTGAAATTCCTTTCTCCAAGCCAGCCTGCTGGTGCAATTAAAAATGCACTGGACAACCTCCACAGAAGCCCTTCAGATCAGCTCCTCCTCTCTCCTTTTTGCAGTGAAGCCACGCTCCCTCCAGAGTTCGCTTCAACTCAACTTTCAGCCCTTAGCCAGGGCAGAAAATAGCCTGGCTGCAAGAGGGTGTTATGGCTTTGAGTGAGTGGCTAACTGGGAGGGAAATGGATTCATGTGCACAGGAGGCTGGTTTCCATATCCTCGTACTTGCTTCCAGCAAATGCTGACCATTCTCCCTCCTCGGCATAGTGGGAGCATCTTCTGGTTGATTTGCCATGTGTTTTGTATGGAGTGGCTGAATGGGGATTTACGTACAAATAGCACTGCTGAGCATTTAGTTCTGACCGTTTTGTACTTGGTACAGCCATCTGCAGTCAGAATACTTGGAGAATATTACAGATGTTCTTGCATTTTAGTCTCAAAAACTCCTAAAATGTGAAACTCTTACATCCGCTCACTAGAGTTGCCAAACTTTTTCTGCACTTCTGTTATTAAGCAACTCTGTTATTAAGCAATCGTGTTATTAAGTTCAGTGGATGTGAGACCTCTTTGTCACGTTCAGCACCGTGTGCCAGGAGCCCTCCTGCCCGCAGCTGGGCACTCGCCATCCCCCAGGCACCGCAGCAGGGAAACAGGGGAGCTGCAGGGCCTGGAGGATGGGAGGTGGCTGTGGGATCAATCCCGTCACAAGGGGCTTTTTAAACAGCTTTTATCATACACAGCTCTCTAGACGACAGAGAGAGGGTGAGAGCAGATCTGAAGCAGAGCTGGCCCTTTCTTTAGTGAAAACTAAGATGTCAGATTTTCTATAATGGAAGCTAGTCGCTACCCAACAAAGCAGTGTGCTTGGAGGGTGGTTTTTCATTTTCAGCCTCGGTGTAATGTTCCTGAAAGCTAATAGCATCTGTAATGTCGTTGCTGATTTGTTTTGCTGTATGAAAGAAAGCAGAAAATAGAATTGCTGTATGTAGGAGGCGAAGATGTATTTAGTGTAACGAGCAATGTGCTGCAGCAAGAAAAGGCTGCCACGGTAAACATGCTGTCCCCACGAAAGCCTGAATGCAATCATGTGGCTAACCACTTGTGATCTTTGAAAGGCAAGGCGTCACCTGGGTGTCTGAGCGCAGTGTGATTTGGGGGCAGGAATCCGAACAATCGATCCGAGCAGCCGCTGCCCTCCCAGCGCACGCTGCCCGAAGCTGCGCGCTGCCCGGGTCCAGCGGAGCCGAGCGCAGCCCTCTGTGAGCAGCCCCACGCCGCTGGCTGGGTGCACGAGGGGGCTGCTGGCTGCCTTCTTGCCACCCCACACACCCCGTCGGACCCCGGCAGCAGCAGAGCGCCCACGCCAGTGTCCGGCTGGCCGGGGTGCTGCCCTTGGCCTCCTCCTGCGCTGGCCAGCAGCTCCCCGGCGGGGTGGAGGGACCGCGGCAGCAGCTGCCGCTCCTGTGTTACACAGACACCCCGGTGCCCATCGATCCGTGTCCCTCCAGGCCCTGCCCTGCCCGCTGGAACCCGTTCTGCCGGGCACAGCTGGCCGGGGTGAGGCGCGGGGCAGCCGCGGCCGTGGCCGGAGTGAGCCGCTCCTGCGGGAAGCGCAGGGCACGGGGGGCAGCGCAGGGCACGGGGGGCAGAGCAGGGCACTGGGGCAGAGCAGGGCACGGGGGGCAGAGCAGGGCACGGGGGGCAGCGCAGGGCACTGGGGCAGCCGGGACAGGAGCGTGCACCGAGGATTTGGGTCTGCCCGGTTGCTGGGGGCTGCAGATGCCAGGCGAGGATGGGATGGAGAGACGGGAGCACGAAGCGGGGAGGCAGCCACAGCAGCGCTGCAATAATACATTATTTTACTTTTAAAAAGATGAGGAGGAGCTCAGACTCATGCTGTTAAATAGCAGAGCCCACACTTGGGACTCGCCATGGAGAAACATTCCAGCCTTAACATCCAGTTAAACTTGGCCCGATGCTTTCCAGCTGTGCTGCCCCTTCCACAGCCTGCACCTTCCACTGGGAGCTGTGGTATCGCTGCCTGAGCTGCCAAACCCAGGGGTGTCCCGGGAAAGACACCCACGTTTGAAGGTCACACTGCTCGGTTTTGTGGATGAGAGACAGGACCTTGGGTACATGAACATAAACCACACTTTTTTTTCTGTGCAGGACATCCCTCCCTTCTGAAAAGTTCATGAGGAGCTTTTATGTGCTAATTGAGCATCCAGCTCTGTGTCAGAGATCACACAGGTGGGAGGGCAGCTGGATGTGTCTGTGTTTACGGGGCTGGTGGCTCTGCTGGTCCCAGCTCGCCCCGGGGCGTGCGATGGGGTCGGGATGTTTCGCTCACCCCGACTGCTGGCTTTGCTTCGAGCCACGAATCGCAGCAGCTCTGCAGAGCTGTCCCCGCAGCAGAGCCAGGCAGGGCAGGAGCCAGCTGGGCTCTCACCTGGGCAAAGGGACACTGAAGTGTCGTGGACTTCAGTGAAATTAATGTTCTAAAATCTACTGCAGTTATTTTCAGTTTTTGATCAAAGCAGATACTGAACAACTGCATCCACTTGATTAATAGCAAACACTTACTACAGAAACAGACACCAACAATCTACCATTTCAGTGTGTCAAATGCACATAATTACTCATCACGGATACTATTTATATACCCACGTACTGCTAAGTGAAAGAATGCTTTCATCCTGGTTTTATCATTTCTAGATTAAATCACAGTTTTTCTATTTCCTCCAGACAGCAGTTCAGCCCCACAATTTTCTCTCCAAATGACAGGCAATTCTTTTAAGCACATTGAATTATTTTTTCCAGGTGGTGGTTCAGTTGAAATTAAATGTTACTCTTTAACATTGCTCAGCCACACAGGTGTGGCACACAAAGATGACAACTTTAATATTCCAGCCAACTTGAAAGTCAGAATTTAACCGGAGGACTTTCAATTCAGAGTGTTACCTACTCCAAGCGAGCACTGGCAGCCAGCACCCCTTTTTCCTGGCGTGAGGGTGTGGGGAGCACAGGCACAGTGACAACACTCGTGTGCTGAAGGCTGGAAAGGGCCTCGGGGCTCACCCCGCCAGCTTAAAGACTCACTCAAGGCTCCACAATCAAATAAGCACTGGAAGATTCGATTTTTATTGTAATTTTTAATCTCCTAGTGGTTTGACTTCCCAGCAGCTGGTGAAGGATGTGGGTACCTCCATCCCCCCTGGGGCAGCGAGGCTGCGGTGTCCCGGTGCGCAGAGCGAGGTCCCAGTGGCAGGGAAACACGGGCACCTCCTTGCAGGAGCAGAGACTGAGGGCAGGTGTGAGGGAAAGGCAAGGAAGGTGTCTCGGAACAGAGAGGCCACTCTGCCATCACTCAGAGCTCCCTGGCTGTCCTCCCCAGATACACACACTCATCCTTACCTGGCTGCAGTGATAAAGTGCCCTCTGATCCAACAGAGCCTTTGCTGCCACAGTATTAGCCTGGATAATTATTTCATATCCATATTTCCTTTACTTGGTCCACAGAGGGTCAGCTGGAAGCAAACATTAATGTGAAGAACAGAGGAAGGTCAGATTAATCCCTGCCACGAATTACAGAAGCTCATGGGATAAAGCCCAGCAGGAGTAGCTGTGTGCTCAGGTGCTCTGCTGAGTGAAAGGTGCAGACAGGAGTAAAAGATCAAAAATCCTTAACATTTGTTTGATAAATGTGGAGCAAATAGCTCAGATGTTTTTGTCTGGCAGGAACCGCATGCACTGAAGCACCAACATTTTATAAAAATCCTATTCTATAATTTTACAAGTCGGTGCCAAAGAGGAAGGCATTGATGCTACAGCTCAAGGCAGAATAAACCCATGCCTGTGAAACTGCTCAGCCTAAGCGTGGAACAACAGTGCCTCCCAATGACCGGAGTGTAACTCTGAAGGTTCACATATTGCTTGTCACTATCTCATTTTGCTTGTCTCTGATATTCGATGTATTATTTCAACCACAACATCCCAGCAGATCTCTCTTTCATATTGAACTACAAAATTAAAAGGCTATCAAAGATTCAGCATGTATATCCCCTGCCAGAATATCCTGTTCTTTATTTGCAAGCAAAAGCCTTCAGTGACAGCAAGACCTGGAACGTGGGTGTGTGAAACCCCAAGGATACCCGGTGCAGTGTGCTGGGAGTGTTCCTGCAGTCGTGACTGCTCTGGTCACTGACACTGAGTGCCAGCTCTCAGTTAAGCATGCACGTACTACTTTCCTTAACTGGCTGCAAAAATAATTCACCAAATAAAATTAACATTTCCCCTTTTTTCTGTCCCAAACCAGGTCCCGATTATTTCAGCTCCAAGAATCTTGCACTGCAAGCCCAGAAGAAGATCCTGAGTAAAATGGCAACCAAAACCATGGCTAACATGCTCATCGACGACACAAGCAGTGAAATCTTCGATGAGCTGTACAAAGTGACGAAGGAACACACCCGAAACAAAAAGGAAGCCCATAAAATCATGAAAGACCTGATCAAAGTGGCAATAAAAATCGGGATCCTCTATCGAAACAATCAGTTCAACCAGGAAGAGCTGGAGATCGTAGACAAGTTCAGGAAGAAGCTGAACCAAACTGCCATGACAATCGTCAGCTTCTACGAGGTCGAGTACACGTTTGACAGGAACGTGCTCGCGGAACTGCTGAACGAGTGCAAAGAGCTCGTGCACGAACTCGTAGGGCGGCACCTGACCGCGCGGTCCCACGGCCGCATCAACCACGTCTTCAACCACTTTGCGGACGTGGAGTTCCTGTCTGCCCTGTACAGCCTGGACGGGGATTGTCGGCCGTACCTCAAAAAGATCTGCAACGGCATCAACAAACTGCTCGACGAGAAGGTTCTTTGAAACTGCGCTCGGAGGCAAGAAACCAGCCAAAAACTTCTCCCTAGAACAGGCCACCCTTCATAAGCCATGGTAGGCAAGCAAGCTTCCTTCCCATCAGTCTTACTACAGTCCCCAGCAGGGCCCAGAAAGTGCTCACCAGGCTCATGATGAAGTGGGAAACTTAAATCAGAAAGCTATAGATTTTAATGTTTTGTTCAGATAATTCAGTCTTTTCCAGGGAGCAGAGCGAACAAGGCTGCCGACACATTTTGTTCAGAAACAGATTGCTGTTCACCGTGACCTCGCTAGCTTTGTGTTCAAGGCTGAACGTGCGAACAGAAAGCAAACTCAGATGCATGGCTGTGTAAAAACAGACAGATGAAGGCAAGAGCAATGCATGGAATTTACCCCCAAGGCCCTTGGTGCATATATTTTTATTATTTCCACGCCAAATGAAAAAGCTTTGACAGAGAGTAGGGCTGTAGTGGATTAAGTTCATTCCTTTCAAAAGGATCAGGAATCAATATGAGAGAACATCTCTGATTTTATGTGGTATATAAACCTAATAGGAGAAATTATACATACAAACTGAAGTGGGAGAAAAATCTAAGGAACTGCTCTGTGAAGCAACAGTTTCGCCAGTTTTGTTTTATACCTGCTAACAACAGAGAGAAGGTTTCATTTTAATTTGAAAAGCAGCTCAAGGGTGAATAAAGTAGTAGAGCAGTTCCCCCCCACTCTCAGGGCTTGTGTGTTGGGTAACATCAGGTGAGTTCAGGCTGAAGGTTATGCTGCTCTTACTGTTCTGCCTGACAACACAATACTCTTTGTGAGGATTTTGAAATCGCCCTTGTGAGGAGCAGCACGACTGAGACACCAACATTTACATCCCTGATCCTCAAAATATTCAGCCTAGGTAACACTCTTGGTTTAACGTGCCCGTGACATTTGTGCCTACAGCAATCAGAGGTGGGATGCAAAGGAACCCATCCACTATTCTTGCAGTGCCTCCGAGTGTAGCATATCCACAGCAGTCAAAAGAGAACAGCCTTAGTGACCCTGGTGAGTTTCTGGAGGGAGTTTTTGTTCAGAATGTTTTCAGTCACTTTTCCTTTTTTTTTTT